>JAPYZI010000222.1:0-67052 GCA_030523105.1 Ophioninae sp. A BG-2022a | reverse complement strand
TATAAAAAAAATATTAAAAATCAAAAATTTTTTTCGATTTTTGGGCAAAATACGTTTCTTCACTAAATCATCGATAACTTTTTTCCCTTTGGGATTTGGCGCTCCATCCAGTGCTCAATCTCTTCGTTATGATTTTCTCATCAAAATCCTTTTTTAATCATTAAAATCCGCCCTTTGCGTTTTTTTTAG
Source organism: Ophioninae sp. A BG-2022a (assembly GCA_030523105.1). Taxonomy (NCBI): domain Eukaryota; kingdom Metazoa; phylum Arthropoda; class Insecta; order Hymenoptera; family Ichneumonidae; species Ophioninae sp. A BG-2022a. Next base: position 66,863 of record JAPYZI010000222.1, on the reverse strand, counting down.
CGATTTTTCAAGTGGACTTTCCGGGAAAACTAAAAGAGATATCGATACGAATCCAACGCCATTATCTAAGTTAGGCAAAATCCTTTTTCAAACCCACCAAATGTATTCCCATACCGAAAGAGAAGCTCATCCTACGACCTCTTGAACTTTCGTGATTTTTGAGATTCCGAGAAAGTGGCCGGGGGAGGTCGAAAAATTTTTTTTTTCGATTTTGAACTCTCAAAAGGGTCTATTTAATCGGAAATTTTCCGCTGATTACGAATATGCCCGAGTTTTTGTCGAAAGTGCAAAATTAGACTGGAAAAATGCAAAAAACATATCCACAATATTTTTTTAACATTCTTCCCTAGAAATTGAGAGTGGACCGATGTAAGCCCGCTCAACGGGCGCGCCTAATTGGCTCCTTTTAGAAATTAATAATACAGGGGTTGATCCGGGAACCATGTATGCTTAACCGAAACAGAATTTTACCTCCAAACCCCCTTTTCTCCTCCCCCCTCTTCCGCCCTTTATAACCACCAACTTTGATTAATAAAACCTCAACCTTTTCAAAAACTGATTAGAAACTGTTCTCCCGTGAGTTTGGAACATTGTTGCTAACAAAGCGCGGTTTATCGAGTGTTTGCAAGGACCGATTAAAACGGGACACCGTTAATAGGCGTGCAAAGAGGATCGGGGGTTTATGAGCACTCGCAACGGCTCGGTGCGCACATTTGAGCTGCGCAACATCGATTCTGCCTCGAACTGCTTTTAACGAGATGTACAAGACGCAAAATCAATCTCGCAGTTTAGCCGTTAAAGCGAGGCCTCGGTGCGTTGGTATGTGTGCCTTACGGTCCGTTGCGAATAAATCGATTAAACCATCAATTATTCACGATAATTTGCAATCATTGCACCGTGGTCGCACCACTTGCGATCATGCGCGACAGCGAAATAAAAAAACTTTTTCTTATGACCGTAATCGCTGATGTCGAAAAAAATAGTTATAAAGTACAGTTTTGATGCTCCCATCAATCGAATGCAACGTATTCCACATTTTTCCCATTCGTTTATTTTTAATACAGTGGAAAAAAATTTCTTCCGCGTGCAAAGGTTTTCCTTGCTTTTTTTTTCGATTCATTCAGCGATTGTTGGTTGAGAAGGAATTACGTTTTTAGTATAATTATTAACGACCATCGTAAAATATTAATTATTATTTTTAAATTAGGTAAATATTCGGAAGTGCAACTCCCGCTAAAAAGCCGAAAACCAAACAACCGAACCCAAACAAAAACCAAAAATTGGCTCGATTCTGAGAGGAATTACACGACCGAATATTTACCGTAAAATTCATTTTTATAATTTGATTAATGAAATGTAAACTTAATTTAAAAAAATTAAATATACATTTTTCGTGAAGATCTAGAATATGAATCTGCAAATTCATAAAACTTGATAATGGCTATTGAATAACTAATAATTTACGTCTTCGAGTTGATAATCGTTCAATCATACGTTTGTCCCTGATTATTCCTGCATTACTATTATTATTATTACTTAGCTGGAACTAAGACTTTGAAAAAATCTGATGAGTTCTGTCGAACGAGAAAATTGATGTTTTCGAAGTTTATAATGGTTCAGCCATACGTTTGTTACTGATTAGACTTTAATTACCGTTGATCTTGATGACTTTGGCTTGGTTTTGTAATTTTTGCCTATAAAATAGCACAAAAACATGACCCCACTGTCCCCCAACGGATTTTCCGATTCTTATTTACGAGCCGGCTAATCCTATCATTAAATCGTTTTTTTTTGTGCTGCAAAAAGAACAGACGATTTGTGTGCCTCGATTTACACGCGGACCCGTCATTTCGTCTTTCAGCCTTTTTTTTTTATTTTACTTTTTTCGCTTTTCCGCTCTTTTCTTCGCTGGTGCTCGTTACTCGCACGGGTTTGCCACAGCGACGAGTTGCCGTAACTCCGAGAGAGGCCGCGAGAGCACGCAACCGCTCGCCGGCTCTCCATTACGCAATTGACGATTTGATAATCAGTGTTTCTGTGGACGCCGTCGAGTATGCTTATGTTTAACCCCGTATATATTTCAGTTTACCTTTTTTTTTTTTCATGGTACTGTATAGTGTGTGGACGAATGGTGGACACACGACTGAGCAGGGGGGCCTGGCTTACCGTTTGTTGCTTTCAGTCAGAAGTCGACCTTTTATTGCGAAATGGAAATTTCGGTTTGAACGAATTCAAAAAATTACGTTCTATTGGTGTAATTAAATAATAGCGTCGTATTAAAAATAATGGCGTTGAGTTTGCTTGGGTTGATTTTATAAATAATGATTTATTGAATTAAAAAAATAATATTTACTTTTATTATTTGTTTATTTGTCGTATTAAAAATAATAACGTTCAGTTTGTTCGGGTTGATTTTATTAATAATCATTTTTTCATAATTAGATTTTAGAAAGTGGTGTTGAATTTTTATTATCAGCGTATTTTTTAAATAAAATTTGAATAAATTGTTTCTTTGTCGTATTAAAAAAATAATGACGTTGAGTTTGTTTGGATTAATTTATTTCATGATTATTAATTATTTAGAGTTAAAAAATTATGTTATATTTATCGAATTAAAAAATGACGTTGAGTTTGATCGTGTTGTTTTTCATCGTTACATGCCACCAATGAAAAATTCATGCAATCCCTGGCACGCAACGAACATCATTGTTTTCGACTTACCAAAATTTCTTCTGTAAACCTCTTATCAATCTACCCTGATACGTTTAACAAAACATGGATGATACGTCGAAACGAGTCACATACGCTTTCCAAATATATATTCAACAAAACCACATTCATGAATCGTACAGTTAATGCACCATGAGGATTCTCATTAGCATTAGCCGGAATAAATCGTCGAATTCAATCAAATGCAAATAAATATAAAAAATATTTTTAAAAATAAGAAAATGTGCAAACATCGTTTCGGAAATTTGCATGAAAATCAAGTGACCATGGAGAAATATTAGCATACTCGTATAATCGAGAGAATCAGTTCGGAAGCCTTTCCCCTCATTTATCGTTGCTATCGGAGGCTCCACTTTCGTTTGTGTCCCCGAGATACTCGATAAATTGTACTAATGCACGATCACGAAATTTCGTAGTTCCCGAATGCAGGCAACCTCGAAGTGTGCGAATAATAATGTTTCGAGATAGACCGGTTCGCGTACATGATCAAGAGCGTCAATAATACAATCGGAGAAAGAAAAAACTAGAGATGGGACGCGGTGAAGCTGACTGAATTAGCAGCTAGGGAGGATGTACAGATCGTGCCAAAGACTGCGAGGAAGCTCGAAGAGTCGGACGTAGGCAAAAGAGAAGAGAGAGGGAGAGAGAAATAGAAATGAAAAACCACGGCCTTTCACTGAGCAAACGATGCACGAGACGCTCAGGACCATGCGCGCTTGTTGACGAGCTCGTTGCTCCTCCCATTACAGTCACGCGTCGCTTAACGACCGGCCTACGTTCTCGGCAATGTCCCGTTAACTTGCTGGCTCATCGGAGATTTTTATTGCTTGAATTTACCAAAAAACAACACGATATTCATTTTTAATAATGAAAACGTTAGCGATAAAATGTAAAAGTTAGTGATAAAAGGTCAATTGAGGGACATAACCAATGTAGGGTTCAAAAAAATTTTTTGTTTTGTTAATTGTTCAAACAATGCTTCGATATCATGTTTGATATTTACTCGGCGCGAAAAAGGAGAGTATGCTGCAGGGTTTGACATAACCTTTTACCAAATTGGCTGTAAAACTAGATTCTTAAGAAGTGTTATTTTAATTATTTTTTATATTTTTAAAAATAATATATTCTTTGTACGATGGAAAACTAGGGGAAAAAACAACGACAACGATTAATTAGACTAGACAAAAATATATCTTTAAACAATGACCCCATTTTTCAAATTATATTGTTTTCGATGTTTTCTAAATTCATGTCAAGCTTGAATTTAGAAAATATCGAATAGTCTATAATTAAAAAGTTAAATCAGAATTAAAATATATAGTATATTAACATTTTGTATTACTGAATGAAATGGAAAAATATGCTTCATATTTCTCAAATACGAACTGTATTAAACAAATTATTTTAAATTCAAGAGTATATTATTTCGTAAGTTCAGATTGTAAAATTTAAAATAAACTTGGCTGACGGAGCTATACACGTTTAATAATCTTTTAAATATGACTTTGATTTAACAATATCGTAAATATTGTTTGAAAATTTTACAATATTTTTAATACTTTTAACCTCAAATTAGCAATGCGAAAACTGAATACCTCTAAGTTTGAAGTTGAGGGTAGGGAATTTCCGTATTACTAACTTGAATTCAATAATTGTGAGAATTAAATGTTCTTCGTGTTACGACCTTGAATTCAAGATTTAATATTTTTTGTGTTACGACCTTGAATTCAAGATTTAATATTTTTTGTGTTACGAACTTGAATTAAAAATTGAATATTTTTTGTGTCACTAATAAAATTTTCATCTCACTCCAATTAAAAAAGCTATTTAATGCACTATAATTAAAAAATGAGGAAATCGCAATGGTAATAAGTAGAAGTGGGAGAATCGTGAAATTGGGCTGCGGAATCATATAATCATGCTTAATGAAGGGGTAAAACATGCCATAAGCAATCGCCACAAATGGCACGCAATAATTAAATTGCAGCTAATAAAAAGGACGAGAGATACGGAGATAATTCAATAGTGTGTTATGGTTATGTCTACAACCATTAGAACTCAACATTGAGAGCGAAAGAGAAAAGGAGCGGGGAAGAGACAGAGGAAAGTTGGATGTGCATAAAAATGTACTCCATCGGGTTGGTCCGTGCACAAAGTAGCTTTCACTTCATCCGCGCTTGTATCAGCCGCAGAAGGAAAATCTCGAGGGGTCGGACCGTTACGTAATCTTTCAAGGATCACCGGCACGATTCATCTTCTTTCCTCGTGAGCCACGTAAAAAGCAATTGTCCCGAAAAAAAAGCAAGTCCCGATATGACATGCCACGAAAGATCCAGTATCAAATTTGTATGCTTTTGGCAATTCAATTGTCAATCAAGAAAAAAAAATTCTCTTGAATTCATTTGTCAGATTTTCGACGTTTTTCAAAACATCCAAACAAAAACCACAACTTGCTAATCGCTTCAAAATTTCTCTGGAAATATTGACGTCTTGAAGATTTTGGGTTTTCATACATTTTTTAATTGTTTATGTATTTTTTAAAGATCCAGAATTTAAGCTAGTAATTTACAAGTAATTAACAAGTGTTTTTACATACTCAAAATAATTTTTAAATGTTAACAATTTAATGGTAATTGATAAAACGAAGGAAAATTGGCGGACGTGAAAATGCAACGTTACAGCGAGTTGACTTATCGATTCTTTATTTCTATTCTCTTCGAAGGTCCCTGGCCCCAATTGAACGGCACATAATGTCGGCGTGTCGTTCATCCGTCGATCCCACCATCCTCTGCTGTCTGATTTTATAGCTCTTGCTTCAAATATTTGTATTTATTAATCAAATCGTACTGACTGAGAACTTTCGAACGAAATTGTTGATAATACCCGAAAATATAATCATTAATTTCGGAAAGGCAGGAAATATGTTGATATCGTAACAATTAACATTGTATCGAAAGATATTTATTGTACAGATTCATTTTTGTTATATGTATAAAATAATAAATAAACCGTTTAATAATAATTTGTATAATGAATTATAAAACTGTATTTATATTGATTATACAAATGTTTATTTTACGGAGTAACGTATTTATTCAAATTATATTGAATAAACTGTTAATAATTTGCGAAGATTAACTTTGTAGTATTTTCGTAAAATTTCAAAAAAAAAAATAACACGAAAAATATCAATATTATCCAACACTTAATATTATTGAAATTAATCGATTGTCTCATGTATCGATTCTAATGACTCATAAAAATTCAAGATGTTATTTTGATCATTCCAGAATTTTGGATTGTCAGTTTTGTACTTTAAACGAATTCCAAAACGGATGAAAAAAATCGGCAAAGTATCAGTACGTAAAAAAGTTTAAAAAAAAATCATAACTCGTCCAAATGTTATTCTTTTCAAATACGATTTCAGTATAATAATACAGAGATATTGAAGATTCAGGAAAAAAATAGCTCTATAGAGGATGATTCAAAAATGTTATTTATTCTTTCATCCGAAATGGTCCATTTTCGGACTTAAAAAAAACACACACACAATTTTTAAATATTGCACCGCTCGTGAAAAGTTATGCTTGAAATCATTTTGCAAACGAATGAATTCGTTAGGAACGAATTGATCCGCAACGTCGATGAAACGACGTAATTTCAAAGTAACAATTATCGTTTCTTCCTGGGAATTAAATTGGTTGATTTTATTCGTCACGACGATCAGTAATCAGGATCCTAACGGGCTTTTCAAACGCGGAGTGTTCAGAAACGATAAATTACTGGCGATCCTCTTCTCTCCTTCAACCTCATTTTCCTTCGTGCTTGCCAGGGAGCGCGATAAAATATATAGACAGAGTTAACAATACAAGTGAGGCAGATATACGTGAACGCGAGTTGTTAGTGACGAGACTGATGACCCGACAATTCCTACGCTCGAATGTTGGCTCAGGCACTTGGAACGCCGCGGACAAAGTTTGCCCAAGCAAACTTCAAGCAGTCCAGTGATAGTTGGCAGAACGAGAAAGAGGAAGAGAGAAAAAAAAAGCGTAGGAGATACGACTCCTTGAGACATTGAGAAGTATTCGTCATCTCTCATTCTCGAGACAATGATTTTTGTCTCGTCAATCATTAAGTATTATAGTCGTCAATGCCCCCCTGCCCCCCCCCCTTTTTTTCATTTCCATTGAATTCGAGAATTAAACTCGGTTCCTCTCCCTTTGTCTCCTAACTCTTGAATACATCGATGAAGAACTCAAACCTCCAGGGACGCACCTTTTCCTGAGTTTGTTGCCGGAAAACTCCAATGACGTAACGCGAGAGGAACGTTGTACAATAAAAATCGCCTCAACGTTTTCGGAGTTGTTGAATCGCTAATTAATTTGCAGCCCCTTTTTGGCACGATGACGACGAATTTTCGGACGTCCAAGAGAACTTGATTTTCTCAGCTTGTGTCTTGATATCCTCTTAATGAACGACGTAGAAATGTCCGTCGATCGGACGCAACGTCAACTTATTATTTTCAATCGATTTCTTTTTTTTTTTCCTACTGATTATGTACATGTAAATTAGTTGATTACGTTCACGTGCCGGAGATTTATGATCACCATTCGGGAAAATAGAGTTTTCATAATAATGGGAATAACGAAACGAGAATAATGCAAATGTTAATATTATTAAGGTGTCTTCTTTATGGCATTGATGGGTAATCAATGATTCGATGACTCGATTATTCACTGGCTCAATAATTAAAAGACTCAATGACTCAACAAGTCAATAACTCAATAAGTCAATGACTCAACGATTTAATGACTCAATAAGTCAATGACTCAACCATTCAATGACTACGATTCAAAGACTGAATGACGTAAAAATACAATAATTCATGGATATAATGATACAAAGGCTCAATGAGTCAATGACGCTACGACTCCATAAGTCAACGACTCAATGATTCAATACCTCAATCATTCAATGCCTCTATCATTCAAAGAATGACTCAGAGACTCAATAATGTTAAAATCCAATAATTCAAAAATACAGTGATACATAGACTCAACAATTCGGAGACTTCATTATCCCTGTCTGCCTTCGAAACAAAATAAAACTATCAAAGGCACAGCGACGCGTCATTTGAATTTGCACTTTCGTCATTAATTATTATTATTATTATTTTTTGTTGCGCGAAGAACTGTAGCGACACGCGTAGACTTACAGAAATCACAAGGAAGCAATGAACGCGAGATTGGCTCGTTTTTTTTTTTTTTTATTCGTACAGTCTACTTCTTTCAATTACCTCGTTTCAGCATCGAGCAATCGCTATTTCTGGACCGGTCTGTTTATCCGAAACCAAGCGTATCGCTATTAAACACGTGTGTACGTTGACAAGCTGAAAGAAAAAAACGGAATTTGCATGAAGTTGAAATAATACGAGGGTCGTTTCATAACGGAGAGTTTAATAATGGAGATCATCGTCCTCGTTTGCTTTAGGCCCATAAATATCGTCTCGATTAATCGATTCAACCTCGCGAAGGTCCCCGACCTCTTTTTAACCGTCGCAAAATCATTTTCGTTTCGATTTTTATAAGATTCTGCTCTCGTCATACACCCCCCCCTCTCACCTTCCTTCTTTTTCCCTCTCGTCATGATTACTTCTGAATATACTTCACCTTTCGTGCCACCAAGTTCCTCCACACGAGATTGTCATCTCGGCGCTAAATTGAATAACCGGACACTATCGCGCACGGCTACGAGTCAGTCTTTATATTCCACAAAGCATCGATTTTGGCCTTGTCCCAAAGAGGAAAAAAGAAACTAGAATGCAAGGCGGAAGATAGTATATTCCATTATCCTCATCGAGGGAACTTTAACCTTCCGTTAGATGAAACGTTTCGATGCGAATATCGTTCGAAATCTATACTTTAAGTTGGTAATCCCGATTTCAATCGCTTCATTTTTAAAAATCAATATTTTTACTGTTCTCCCACTCCTATTTGTTTAAGATGTGTCGCAAATCCAAATTTTACGATTTTTTCATATTATCCTTCGAAAAGAAGTAAACGAAAAATCCGATTTCTCGATATTATCTTCAAGAATAAATTCAAGCGTTGTTATTTCAAGACATCATCCATTAAATAGGTATCCAAAGAATTACGGTGTGACGTACACTCGTACGAAAGCAAAAATACTTCGTCGAAGAGTAAAGACACTATTCTTGGGGTTCTGTATACTCACTTATGGTTTCTTTACTTACGTCACTTCCTCGTAACTCATTTAGATATATATTTTTTACATTATATTTCATATATATGTAAATGGTTACGTATATATGAAATATAATGTATAATACTAGTTTTCATATTCTTATCAACTCGCGAAGGTAGTTCTAACATTGGCCTAAAAATATCAACCAAAACGGGATCAATTTTTTTTTCAACTATTTTATTTCGGACGTCCGAGGATCTCGACACTTTTTACACGACGTAAAAACGAAACCGGAGATTTTTTTCGACGAAATCCAGAAGTGAATTTTTTATTTCTCGAACCCGGGTGACGAATGGTCAAACCTCTTTTGGATTTCGTATCGTCGAATAATCAAATGTCAACGATATCATTATTACACAAAAGGGCGTCAAAAGAAATCATCACTTTTGGTGATTTCTTACTACTAACCGAACATCAACGATATCGCAATTATAGGTAGACGACAAAAAAAATTCTCGCTCCTTTTTTTTTTTTTTATACTTTGCGCAAGACGTGCCGAGACCCTCGGATGTAATTCGTCTGAAATGGTCCCTACTCCCATTCGTATATATCCGTACATCGTCGTTCCAATATACGTATATATAGATTTAAATCGATGGACAAACTACAAACTCCCGAGCACGAACACGAATGTGCTACTGGTACTACTACAATGCTACTAATACTTTAGTACACCTGGCTGTCCTTGGTACGTTCGTCGAACGCCTCTTTAAGCATTGGAGATTTACCAATAGTCACAGCGGCAGGAGAGTTAAGCCACGTCTCGTGAAACGAGCTCTCTTTCACTCATTCGTTTCTTTTTTCTTCCCATTTTATCACAAGGTTCTCCAGTGCCATGGACAGCGAGAACAGGACGCTAAAGAAATTCGTTACATTTATTTATTAATTTTTTTAAATTATTCATCAAGTAACTCAGATTTAATCGTTTTTAACTTTGACCACTGAACTGGCAGAGAAATGTTGAGATTTTTTAAATTACAAGTGAATGTAACCTTGCCGATTGCCAATGAGGCCGTTCGCCAAAAAGTTGTTCGTCCATTGGCAAAATGCAAAAAATAACGACCTATTCTGTGGGGCAAAAATCGTCCTCGTTGAACAATTATATTTCGGAGGGTAAAAACAACGAAGAGAATTCTGTCGACAAAAAACCAAGGGTGAAATTAATATATTAAATAATTCATATGGTAATTATACCAAGCTTCGTTGAGATTGTTAACTAGAAAAAACAATATGAAACTGTAATTTCCTTCGTTGGAATGCAACAATATTTTTTTCCAATTTTTCCTTTTTTGTTTTCTCGAAAGATTTGAAAAAAAAAAAAAAAAAAAAACATTTTGGGTTGTGATAAAAATGAATAAAGAATTATTTTTTATTTTGTATTCATCTATTTTTATCATAACGCAAAACTTTTTTAAACACAAATGGAGGTTGTGGATTTAAAAAAACGTGGGGAAGAATTTGTGATCGTAAATCGAACAAACAAGAATTGAGGTTTTTGGAAAATATAATTTCGTTGCATTTCAACCCTGCAAACTTCGTAGAAAAATCATTTTAAATGACATTACATTAATATGAAATAATAACAATATAATAAATGATTTTGCATGACAATACATTTATATAAATAATAACAATAATATACAATAGTAAATAATTTTAGCTGGCAATACATTTAGTAAATAAATTTAAATAATATAATTAATTTTTGTATGGAGAGTATTATTGTGGTATCTGGTATTGCACAACCTCTACTTTTTAGTGACCGCTTTTATTTTTATTTGGCTTTCGCCTTTTTGAAATAACGAAGGATACGGAATTTCACGTATGCAGGCAGACCTCGTCGACCTTGTGTTTAATCGATATTTCCTTTATTGGCATATTACAGAAGTCGAGTGCGAAATATCGAGCCAAGTGGAATATTCGTTGCAGGCCATTTGGGGTGTCAGTATAAGGGAGCTACACCTCGCTCTTTGGAAGCCCTGGAACGCTCTCAGAGACGCCTCACTCAATGGAACTTTACTTCAGGGTCATGCGCAATATCTGACTCCACCGCAAACGTATCCTTGACATCAATGTTACAAATCATTTTTAAAAACTCCTAAATATTACAAACCCTTAAAGCTTAGCAGCCTGTCTAAATTTGATGTCTGCAAATCTGACATAACCAATGGAAATTTCGTAAAACGATTCCTCTGAAATTCAATTTTCGCTGTTAAGGAAAAAAATGTATCGAAAGCTTTTGGATAGTTGGAAAAAAGGCTGTTTTGGAATTCCCAAAAGTACCGATTCAATTAACACAAGGAACAGAAAATTCATTCTACGTATCTTGAGGTTTCAAATAAATTTTCTCCTTTACAATAATATTCAAAATGGCGGCTCTGCTGACTGCTATTTAATGACATTTTCATCATTTCTTTATATATAAATCTTTATAATTTATTTATAAATATATAATACATTTTACTATTTATCTATTTTTATTTTTATTATACTATTTATTAATATATAATATAATATTTATATATTAATATATATACATATTATACGTGAATGTAAAATATCAAAATCCTTAATTGTCTCATTCTGTTAATAAATTTCTATCGTCGCAAAAATAATCCAGTTTTCAATTCGATTATGATAATATTATTACTCGATATTAATGATTTATTTATGCAATCCCTTTCTTAGTTGAATAATTAGATAATAATTGTTTCGATTAAAGCAGCATTACTCGATCATCAGCGAATTCGGCGCAAAAAGATGATTTTGCTTTTCCTTAACTTCTTGAGAAACAGTAGGCAACCACACGGCGAGGAAACCCTGAGGCTTTCTTTACCCGCACCGGAACTCGAACTCGGAACGCCACCGCGACTCTGCTATCCACTTGTTATTTTTCTAACTCGTAGAGACAACCGGGATCCCCATCCTGACGAAACCGTAAGTTTATTAAATTCTCTGATTCGATAATTATTCGTGAAACATTAAAAATGAATAATTATTTTATATTTTCCATTTTAATGATCATCGAAAATGGTATGGAAGTTTCGTCGCAATTGCGACGAAGAAACAATCTATTTTTCTTGATATAAAAAATAGTATGCATTTACTTCGCCTTAATTAGAATCATACGTTTGACATTTTGAAATCTATTTGTTGCTCGACGTTCGTTTATTTTCTCGATAATTATTCGATCCGCATTGTTGTTAAAGGTCGCCCTGGTAAATGTCGTTCACATTAAAGACAGCGTTTGCACATTGCCGACCTCGATACTCGCGCAATATCTGAAACAGGCGAATGGCCAATTGTCCTGTCTTAAGGTGAGTCACTTACAGTTTTTTTTTCTTCACTTCGCAACACCCTCCTCCCACGCTTCTTAAAATTTCTACAAAAATTAATAAAACTCCGGAAAATATCGAAACTTCTGTTTTTCCCCCTACTCCAACTTAAAGAATTGGAAGAGGGATTGACACGTTTTCGAAGGTTTTTCAGACCGATAAAAGTCCTATTTTTAAAGCCATTTCCACTTGTATTTTTTCGCCTCGATACAGCACTTCTCTCGTTCGTCAACTCTGTTTTGTCCAATAAAAGTACATTACGAGCTCCAAGATGCTATCCGAGAATTGTAAAAGCAAACTCGGGCTCCTTATTGAACGGGCAAACCTTTACACGTTCGAGCGAACTCGTGAGATTGCACACGAGTGCAGGATAAAAAAAGAAGAAATATAAGAAGAAAAAAAATACGACTCCGCGAAACATCGTAAAACCGTAACAATTTATTCGACTTTAAACGTGGACTTTTTACTACCATTTTTATTATAAAACGAATGCAGACAAAAATATGAAAAAAAAAATTTTTTAATACAAAGACACAAAGATTCATATCTTTATTTTTTTTTTCACGAGTTTGAAATGTATTGAATAAACAATTTGGTTAGTCTCGCTGCCGACTTCACGTATAATTATTATTTTCGAGCAATAATAACGTTAATTGATTGTTAAGTATTCATAGTAGTCCATTTAATTAATTAGATAATTAAATTGATCATTGCAAATACCGAATAGACTAATTAAATTAACAATAATAAGAGTCTCTTTCATTTTAAAAAATGTTCTTAAAAAAGCACTGCATATGAAAAATGTTGATAGTCAGTTTCTCAAAGCCTTTCAGCAATGCTCCCAAAAGCTTTGAATTTTATTACATCTTCCATTGATTTCTTTTTTTTCAGCAACTTTATCTGGCGACCGGAAACTCGACGAATTACGAAGAGAGCGACGTGTCCTCGGGACTGGGACCGGCACTCGCATTGGCGGAGCCTTGTAACAATAACGGGGGCGGATCAAGGGGTGCTCTCGTAGCCTCGGGAGCCGGTGATTCCGAGGGCTCCCTCTGGAACACCGCCGGCGAACAATTGTGCGTCGTTTGTCAATATTTTCCACTCTCTAGAGCGCTATTGCCGTGCAGGCACACGTGTATATGCGCGTCTTGCTTCGGCAAGCTGGACAGGTGTCCGATGTGTCGTAGCCCGATAAAAAGCTACTTTTGTATTCGGGGTGAGGAATACATGCCACCGGAGAAAGAAATAAATCCCTGCAAACAGCGTCAAGCAGCGCACGGCCCGTCGCATTGGCTTCACGATTGGAACGACAGACTCACCGATTTCCTTGGATTCGCCCGATAGAATCGACCGGGATCAACCGTCGTTTCTTTCCAATTGTTTATACATACGAAGATACGTGAAGTTATGTATGGATATACGTAACTCAGGCATATACGTCCAAACGTCAAGAATTGAAGATCAGACGACTTTTTTGCAATTAGAGCGAAAAGAACCATCGAAACGTGAGAACTCGATGAAGAAGAAATCTCGAAACGTTTCGCTGATCGAACGATCATAATTGTTACTCGCCGGTGAATTCTGAATACGAAATCTTTCCGAAAATGAAAATTATGCGAAACGATTCGCGAGCTGATTCTCACAGCCTGAATATTGTAAAATTTCTGCCCTGCCATGGAATTAATTGGAAATACTTATTTTCCTAAATATTACTCATCCTTGTCTCGAAGTCAACGACGTGATTTTTCATTTTTTTTTTTTTACATTATCGTTAATAGTAGAAGTAGACTTTATTTCGATCGACGAAATCGAATTGTCGTTTGATCCTCGTAATCTTCGACGATCAAGGCTCGGTGTCGCACCAATCGAGCAGCGATTGATGGAAAGCTGATTTATCGCCTCTTCAGTGTTCTCCATAACGGTGGATTCTTAAGAAAATGAAAGATCTTCCTATTCCTCAAAAGATAAACGTTTATATCTTCGTGTACACGAAGTACAATCCGTCTAGGAGAAATCTTGGTTGCAGTCGCCCGAAAGTGTGACCCGTACTCTTGATGAGAAGAAAATCCACGCGTGCAATATTGCAACAGGTGCATACGATCCTATATCGATATACGCAGTCCTATGAGTTTAACGTTTTACGAGGTTTTAGATTAATTAATGATAAGCGTGGTATAAAGCGGGATCGATTGAACGTGGTGCGTGATAAGAAATATTCCCACGAACGGGCAGGATGCAAGCTAGTGGAACGAAAGAGGAGTGACGAAAGTCAACGGAGTATTTTCATCAAGTATTGTCATTATTTTCTGTTAACTTATGCTTTTGATCAAGTATTTTTCTTTCTCTTCAACGATGTAACAACCGAAAAAAGAAATCACCAATGTATCGTAAAATTCGCTCATCAATATCGATAACAATTGAAGGAGGAGAGAGGGAGTGAAAAAAACAATTTGAGAATTCTTCGCAGGGACAGGATAATGCATGAATGATAAACGGATGTTTAAATTAGCACAATAACAAGTGAGTCAACAATGGCTCGAAGATGTAAGCACCGACGCAAAAAAGAAAAAAAACAGATACAACAAATGATGCTAATTTGTAAAGTTGATCGTCTCTAGACTTGTAAGATGTAAATACACAGACTGTGATAATCCTGGTAATATCTATATGTAGATGCGGTACACTCACGCCTACACGGGAATAAAAAAGAAGAAACGTATATGAATAACGGTGCTCCGAATATAAAAGATACGAGGTATAACGAGAAGAGTATACGGATTCACGAAAAACCGCGTATCGAAATTTCCATTTGTTACGTTCACTACAAACTAGCAGGAAAAATTGTACACATAGGTAGGCTCTTCTGTTTGCGCTTCTGCGCTTCTAAAGTATGACAGAAGTCAAGGAAATAAGAACGATGGAAAACAATTTATCACAATCGACTAATGAACACATAAATAAGTAAATGGGAAGAGCGCGCGCGCATGTGTGTGTGCGTGGGTGTGTGCGTGTGTGTGCGTGTGTGTGCGTGTGTGTGGATAATTGTATATTAAGAAGACGATAATGTAACTCGAGAAGGCAAACTTGTGTATGTATATATAGATTTTACGAGTTATAAGTAGATGCGAAGGCCTATGAAGTCAATGTATTTTAGTAGGATCAATTTAATCCCTGTATTAATTTATGCGGCGCATACCTACGATTATGATTCCACTGACGATGGAAATTAAAAAAAGAAAACGATAAAACACAACACGTGATGTCGAAGTGAAACACGATCCCCTTTATGTAAGGAAAGAACTTGTACATAATTTATTTAAATAAATATCGTTGCTCGTAAGATCAGCATAATTACGCGTTGTGCGATGATCAAACTTCAATACAATTTCCAACGGAATTCAATAGCTTTCGCAATTCCGCTGTCAATTTTTTCATTTTTTGCTCAACATCGATCTCGACAGTGTTCAATTGTTCGGTAGTTTTGGCTATGTAAGCTTCAGCCTCGGTTTCATCCTGGTGGCTTCTCAAAAAACGAGAAATGCAAAAATCCCGGAAGATCGGAGGTTGCGTCGGTCGCGTCTCGTGATTGTTCAATGAATGCAATCTCTTCTTCGTCACGTGACGCAACAGAGTAACGAAGCTCGACAGGTTTCTGCATTGATGCGAACTGGCACATTCCACCGCGTCTTTCTTACTCTCCGCAATAACGGTCACCTTACAAAGATACGTATCAGATCAACGAAATTTAAGTACGACGCGATTGTTTCGTCCCGCGTGTCTTACCATCCAGTCATAAAATACGTGTTCCTTTTTCTTCCATTGAGCGTGAGTTTCGAGCATCGTCCCTATCGCGCTTAATTCCTTCAAGGACTCCTCGTCCTTTTTCGTGTAGCCTGGCGCAGATCTCCCAAATGATTTCTTCGCCAGGGCGATCTCGTGAACATTCAGATGCGGAAGACCACTCGCGTTCAAACTCGCCGCGTGTATCTTCGTCGTTAAGTTGATTTTTTCTCGAATCAATTCCGATATCTCTTTGATATTGTGACCCGCGTGACCGCACTCGCTAACAATCCTTTTCATTTGAGACCTTGGCTCCATCGGTGCCGACTGACGATTCTCAACTTTTTCCTAGAAATCACCGTCGTTCCGATTGCAAACACGTTATTTACGACACGCCGGTGCTTCTCGTGCCTTTTTTTCTTCGTTTTTTGGTTAATCTCTTTATTGCATCCAACGCGAGAGATTCCCTCGCGCATTATGGATGAGCTTCGAAGGAATTAAATTGGCAAAACTTCAGGACTATAGTCAATAATCGTTAAATCCGTTCCGTATTTTCGTATTACTCAATTATTTTGGTCGACTTTTCTATTTGAACTTTATTGATCGATGGTTTGCACTTGACGCATCATTTTAATATCGAAATTTATAATGTCACGTTTCGAGTTTACACGAACAAAAAATTATTTTATTATGTAGATTTTATTTGGGTTTATATGTTCTACAGTATCTTTAAACATAAAAGCTAACTTGAAACGTAACATAGTATAGCTTGGTCTTTGCACGTTTTATAATACTCATAATTATGTAAAACTGAAATGGACTTCGATACAGTTTGCAAATATCTATGCAATAAATTGAAATTTCGTGGCAAATACTTTTCGAAACAAAATTTACTCATACAGTTCCTAATTGACGTCAATAGGATCAATTATTTTAGCTGAACAATTTCCTTTGCAAAAAACCAGCTACCTACCTGAAGTTTTGGTAATTACTGACTGAAGATTCGAAATTCATGAATATGGTCATTATTTCAAGAAATTTATCGAGAATCTTACCATCGAACTAAAGCGCGAAAATTCTTGTCCAAAAACACTCGCTCTTAGTTTCGCTTTGACAGCGATATCCAGAACATTTTTCGTCGCAAATAGCCAGCCAAGGGAGAGCAAAATTTCTCGACAAACGGCGTTATCGTCGGCTGACAATGCATAAAACTCAATAACCGGATATTGCATAAGCGCGAAGTACAATTTCGTCCTGCAAATATCATCTGAAAGAAATACATCAATATCATTAGAAAAATTGTTGCCTCGACGTTCCGCTGCGAAGGTTTTCCCACATGCTAAGATAATATTGTACCGTAATGATCAAAGTCGTTGATGAACAGCACATCTTGGACAGCATACCGAGCTAGAATGTACAAAGTTGTCCAGAGGGCTTGGACCTTCAAATTTTTCACAATGTATCAAGTTAACGTGTATGTTTCTGCTATATTAATACACACAGTTTTGGTACTCACAGTATCTCCATCACTTTTATTGTACTTGGCGAATCTGAAATATTCTGGCTTGATTGGGAAGTCGATCAAAAATTCTAAATGCTTGCACAGCAGTGCGATAACATTTTTTATGTCAGACATGTTTTCTCAAAATTATGGTAGAAAAAGAATTCGACATTCAGCGATCTGTAGCACTATGGTTAGCTTGTAGTCGAACATAACCTATATTCGTATGCATCTATATATATATATATATATATAGTGTGCAAGCAGTCTCTGGAGCCTTTTAAGACAGGATATTTCGGCAGGCTGAAGGGAGTATGGTAGTAAACTGAATGTCTTTTCTGCTCGTTTTGTTCTTTTCAAAATTAGTCCACTGGAAAATAATACGAATTCAACATAACTAAGCACGTATATTGAATCGTTTTCAGGCAAGTTTTTGAATCTTTTCTTTTTAATATAACAATCGAAGATCTTTCAAACAATAGGTGCAGATCATTTTCAGAATTCGATGGATCACTCGCACCCGCTTTCCTATATTTCGCGCATGATAAACGAAGTCAGTACAGATAAAAGAGAAACGCAATACAAACTTCAATGTCGCGTTAATTATTCCACAGTTATCGTAGACATCGCGTTAATTATTCCACAGATATCATGGACATCTCCCATCTCGCAAACAATCCAAACATATATAGTATGAATATTTAAGACCTGTGAGAACAAAAAATCCACGATCACACGAATGCACTCTTCTGATTGTGCAGTATAAGAATCTAGCGTGAATTGAGAAACGATATTACACAATGGGTAAACCCTATGACTCAACTCCATTCTAATCACGCGATCCAATTGAATCGTTTTCGTATTCTTCATAAATCGCCATACCCAATACACAATCACTCCTGAATGTAGCAGACAACAAACAACATGTCTTATCTCCCGAACTTTGTAACGTTTGAAAATCCTGGGGAAAAAACATTGTTAGGTCGCTTTAATTCCTCCTCGTCCTTACTGAATTCTCGACGCTTTTAAACGTTCGGTTACGATCAATTCAAGCCACTATTTTGTACCGGCTCGGAGACGCCGAACGAAGTTATGAAAACGTTAAGTATTGTTACAAGAAATATTCCAATGACGGTTAAGTTGTTGATTCTGTCCGCCGACCGGCAGTGGGTATCTTTTGTAACATTGTACTTGCTGTTCCAGATGAGGCCGATACCAACGACGATTTGAAGAATTAAACTGGTACCGATCATACCGACTGACGTGATGAAATACGGATGATTCGAGGATTGTAAAACGTAACGAAATTGATTGGCATTCGCGGACAACAATGCCAGATCCATCATCCCTTGGGCCAGCGTCTTTTTTTGTTGATAAACGTTAACGTCAAATGCAGGACGTGCTCCCGGATATCTAAAGGTGGGACTTCTGTCATTAGTACGACGATCGATAGGATCATTTCCGTCATCTTGTCTCTTGGAAATGAGATCGTCGACTTCCGGCCCACGACCTGCCTTCATATTTCTTTTCGGATCGTTCTCGTTGACCATTGTTGTTCCTGGATTCGCAGGTCCTCGGAGTGGGTCCGATGTACCCGCCGGTGCAGTACCGATCGTCGACTTTCCTGTTCCGTGATTCGTCACAGAATGCAGAATGTTATTCGTGCCCGTCAGATCGTCCATGTACAGAACCGCTTCTTCGTTTGAATGTGGCAATGTGTCCATTGTTCACGGGCTCTTCTAGTTTTCGGCGAAAGTTGTGTTCATGTACCATTCGAGTCATAAAGATTCGTAATTCGTGAGGACCAAATTGTCTGCAAACAAACGCCAGGTACTTAATAGATATATAACTTCGCTGATATACTTAATTTGATCGAAAAATGAGAGAACATCTTTTTTTCGTTATCTTCAAGTCTGTATATTATAATAACATATTAGAATTACGAACATATTATTTTAACGCCGTCAAATATTTCTAGTACGAAAATTTGAATTTTCATAATAATACCTAAGAACCAAGCTGATGATGACACCACGAAGTTATTGATAAACGTTTCTAAATAATAAAACTGTTCTTAAAAATAAAGGCTTCTCGGGTAATATTATCAGCATTATTTCAAAGTTCGCTGTACATCAAATTTGGTGAAAAAAAATGAGGAAACAGAATAATTGTATGCATGTACAGCCTGGTTGTATAAACTGTACAAAAGTTTCGAGATTAGTCATTGGACAGTTTCATTTATTTGGAGTAAAATTTCGAAACTTTTGATATCATTTTGCAGAACGTGATCATCTACGCTTCTATTACGTCCAAAAAGGATGAAATGGGCCCTAATAGAACTTGTATTGATCTAATTTATTTACGAGACAGTCACACGTCTACACGGGCCTAGCAGACTCACCTGTTGAAATTGGTTTGGTAGAAAAATTCGGCAACCGAAAATTGAGGATACCACAATATATCTGACTGAAGTTTATTACATCACTGAACTAACTGATGTCTCGACCTGAAGCTTAGTGTGCTTGCCTCTGAACCCTAATATGAGGAGGTCCCGATATTCCGGCTTATTAAAAATAAATGCGGTAGCTCCAGTTACACATACTGTTGTCCGCAATTTATTTTTTGACGAAAGGCGACATAAGCTTCGAGTCTTGCGGGCTTGAGACTGGACGTATTGGAATAGGTTATCCGTAGTTTCCCTATGCCCACAACCAAAGACAACAAAGAAAGAAACGGCAAAAGCAATTAGGAACTAAAATAGGATAACGGGGGGAGGGAGGTCGTAGACAGGGAGATACTATGTCCGATTGAAACAAGCAAATTAAAAGAAATATATTACCCTGAACTACTTACAGTATCATTATACGGTCATTTCAGTACCAACTTAAACACGCTATTACGCGGGTACAATTTCCCCACGCCTCGTTCTCTCTCACCCTCTCTCGTCAAATACGCTTTTTCGCGGGGACAATCGTTCCCGCATTTGGCGCTTCGCTTTCAATCAACGCTTCTCGCGAAGCTCGCACTGTCTCGAAGGTTTTAAATCAAATCGATGATTTGTATTTTCTCAAACTATAGAAATAATTATACAATTGTCTAGTAAAGCCTGACGTCTCTGTACGAGGCCGTCTGATCTACAGCTTCGAGTTACTACATCGCCGCGAGAACTGCTTTTACCAGGAGTTTTTACTGATCTGAAGGATCCAACCGTGGATAGATCGAAACTGAATAAACTTCATCATCACTGGATCGACCTAACCTCGATCGCTCTTGATCCGGTGGGGGTTTTCGTCAATGTTGTTTTTTACTTTTTTGTTCCTGGGGTCAATTCCTCAAATCGTGCGATGTCTCATCGGTGAAACCGGCCCGGTCACATTCGTTGACACTCGCGGCGATATATATCCGACGCCACACAGAGACGCGAGGCGACAGCGTTCCAATCATTAAAATACAAAAAAAAATGAATGCACCGACCGCGCCACCTCATTTTCAAGGACATTCAGATAAAGATAGCCTTGAAAACTTTGGACATTGTTTTGCTGAATATTATCACCCACGCCTCGGTTTCAAACATGTTATTTTGACAGATACGTATTTGGAAAATATTTTCAAGGATGTTTTTGTGAAAAATAAACTTGATCGTGAGACTTGATGACAATATACAACAAAACGATATCGAAAGTTATCAAATCCAGGTCCAAATAAATGAAACTGTTCAATCAGTAATCTCAATACTTCAGCACTATTATTTACAATTCTATTTCCTGTATTTTTTTTCACAAAATTGAGTACGGAGTAAACATTGAAGTATAACCTATAATATTCCGCACGTGGCAAAAAAATATATTTGCATTGTCTTGCAATGCAACAATATTGAATTTGATTAGAGGAACTATCGTTATGAAAGCTTGTATTGACTGTGCATGAGTTCGATATCGCAATGCTCTTAAAACAAATAATCGAGCCCTCTATAAAATGCTGACTCACCATAGACATTTATAAACACCTCCAGCTATTTTTAAACACAGTTCGGAACCGGCACATTATACAAAACAGAATATCTGAATTTATAGCACGCTCGACAAACAAAAGCCCCGAAACACGAAGATTACAATCACTCGTAAGTTCTTCACTATTATTTTGAGATACCCCGAAGATTCAAACGAAATATACTCTTTGCTTTTGTGAAAATATTTTTAAACGACTTTCAAACTTCTTTGGTTTTGTGAATTTTTGGTTTATTTGGTTTAAAGTTATGGATTTTGGAAAAAAAAAACGAAAAGTCTATTGACACGCGCACTGTTGAACGCTTAGTTCTCGACCGACCTCAACGTTGGCTACAAACGTTCTAACATCGGATATGGTTCCGCGTTGGTAGTTCTTGTCGACTCATGTGCGCCCGCAAAGGTTTCCCGCCGCCACACATGCACGCGTATTACTCTGTATCTAGTTAAAATCGTCCGGGAGCTTACCCAGACTGAATCATTCCACCGTTCGCGAAATTCCGAGGTTAGCGCGTCAGCTTGACTATAAACTGTTACTGTCTATAATGCATAAACCCGTTCAATTGCACCTTCCAATGCTGACCTCCACAGTACACAACGTTCCGAGAAGCCCCGAGGGATTAATCACGAAATATCCCAGCTGCAAATTCACAAGAGGAAGTTAATGAATAAACGTTTCCGTGACAGTTTCGGTTGATGCGTAGATCGTCATTTTTTTAAATCGGACTACTTGATCGAAAGTCACATCTGCGCGTGTATGTTCGATTGTATAAAACTCGTATTATCGTGTAAACGTTCCTAGCAGTTTAGGGAAAATTCATTTCAATACTCTGTATTACACACGATAGCGCAATTAAATAATAAATTTGCAACTCGTAGGGGATTCGAAATAATACAATGTTTTTTTTTCAAAATATAATTTCCAAAATACGATCTATAAGTTAATACGTCCAATCGTCGAGTTTTCAATCGATTGACTTATTAATAATAAGTTTAAAAATAATAATAATCTCGCAAATGGCGTTAATCGCGCCATAAGATGGTACGATAACGATGTGCTAATAAAAATAGCCATTAACTAGACCGATGTAGTTTTAATTGCGTCACAAAACTTCAATTGATCAAATGAATTTGCGTTCTATTGATACTATAAACCGTTATGCGCAGTTATTTAATATAAGCGGAGCATTTATTCATGAATACTTTAAAGGAGCATTTTATAAGAAACTCCATTTTCATTTAAGAAATTAAATTCATAAACTGCGATGGTAAGCAAAATGTTTTACTCTTCATTCTCGTATTACCAATTTTTAAATAGCCTGCAGCTGTCTGGTGGTTTTCCCAGGTCAATCATCCGTCGTGAATGTCCATTGGCGACGTCACTGTTGGTTCTTAATTTGTAACGAACGCAGGTGATCCTACCTTGAAAAAGAAAAACAAAAAGATGATTCATTTGAGGAAATTAAAGGTGATTAATTTCAACACATTTAACGCTATTCATTACTATTGCACATTGTTATGCACTTTTTTTAAATATCAACAGAACCGAGCGCAATGGGTCAACATTCTGCAACGAGATTTACATTCGATTCTTATATTGTGCTTCCCATCGTTTATCAACGAACCAATATCAGTTCAGTTGACAGAATGGACTTTGATAGAGACACAGATCAACTACATTACACTCATATATTATTCATAGTATTCTTATCGACTATCCGAACTAGACATCAAAACATTGCTCTACATAAAGAGTTTTTTGCATCGGTTTTTTGCAACACTTCAAGTGAAAAATATTTTCCTATCCGTCTAACAAATCGATTAAATATAAGCTGTTCCAACATTCTGACCCTACACTAATTTTTTGTTTGTTTTTTCTTCTATTATATTTATTTTTTTAAATCATTGACGTCAGTTTTATCCCATCAATTGACTGTTGCTCGTACGTGAGCGACATCAAATATACGACGACGATATATTATATAAAAAAGGACAAAATATATAAAAATTAAAATAATCTGGAATGAGAATTAAACAAAAAATATTTAATTAAATCGGGAGACAAAAATTACGTCGTATTTTGGGTGCTGAATTTTTATAAATATTATCTGCGTCTAATGTTCGTTTAAAAGCATTGTAAAAAAATATATATATATATATATATATACATAGATTTAAGATTAAGATTTAGGTATAGTAATGTTGGCACATTTTTTTACTCTCTTCCTCTTACTTCTCGAAGCTGCGAAATGTTACATTCCGGGATATTGAACTATCTCGTTGTCAAGCAAAACAACGTGGTACGAGGGGTGGAGAGTTCGATCTTGCACGAACCTCAAATAATGAGCAAGGGGAACTCCAAAAATGCCTTCAGTTCGTGGCAGCGGCGGCATTCGGTCGCTCGCCACGTTTCATTATATAGATATATATATATATATATAATAATCATAATTTCTTCTTTTTACTATTATGCGTTTATTTGTTTATGATTTTAAAAATCCTCTTTTTTTCATTATGAAGTTTATATTCGTCTGGAATATGGAATGTGTAATGAATTTCGCAAACTCAAGTAAGTTGCAAGGCCAGTATGATTAATCGTTGTTGAATATTTAATATTTACTGAAAAAAATGTCTTTTGACTAAATACTAAAAACCACAGAATATTGATGATTGAGGAAAATGAATTCTTTTGTTCACTTTTTCGCCATATTTTTACGCAGAATTTTGAATTTCTCATACTTAAGTATGATTTGTAAGCTCGCCAGTCAACAGTTGTAAAAAAATGTCTATATATAATTCACTGAATAATCGAAAGCTTTGTTAAATCCGAAGTGATTATTTTGCATATCTACGACATTCTGTTATTCTTTACTTAAAAAATGGTCTTCGTCTTCCATTTCTCTGCAGATATATTATCTCCGCAATGCTCCCGGCTTTTCCTTCTGCCGATGAAAGGCTGTTGTACTATTGTGCACTGAGGTAATGCAGCAGCGTCAAAAATGCTGTTCGCAATGTCCAGGCAATTGGACATCCGGATCAGCAGAATTGCGGGCGGATCACACTTGCTGTTTGCCCACATACGTGCGTGGAAATTTGAAGTTGTCATCATTGAGTAAAATGCATCCCAATGAAGCAGAGAGATCAGAGAAACTTCGAGGAAAGTGTTCCGGCTCGAAACATGAAAATGACCGTCCATCCTCGTGCTACAACAGATTCAGCATCGCGAAAAAGTTTCACGCTGAAAATCTTCAGCATCAGCCTCTTCCCGATCGAGTTGACGATTCGATCTTCAAAAATGCGCGAACCGCCAAAAACGCGGAGATTCCCGGTCACGATACGGAGAAACGAAATATCTGCGAAAATTCCCGACCTTCAAGATATTCGCAGAAGATGCGGACCAGTCTTCAATACGGGCCGACGCTTGGCTGCAAAACGCCAGCAACGAATATGGATCTTGCTATCTGTTGGGAAGCCCCGTTCGATCCGACTTACGAGCCGCCTCGTAGAATGCACATCGATGGCACGAACGGTGGTCCGGCACCGGCAATCTTTGCTCTGGTCGAGCATGAAATTACAGGCGATAAAAATCATTGTGAAGTCGGCCAATGCTTGCGACATCCGGTCGAGGTTTATGAGGCGAAATTCAGTAATTTGAGAAATTGTTGTCGTTGCATCTGCGATCAACCAAGTAATCCAAAGAATTTGATGATAAATGACGGATCGTCGGACGATTTGAAAAACCCGGATGACGCGTATCGGAGGCGTTCCGAAGATCTGGAATTCCCGGAAAAGTGTAACGATGAGAAGACACATTCGGCATGTTCGGACAAAAATTTGTGCGAAGATCTTGAATCCCTCCGCATTACCGATAAACAACGCGGAACGTTATCACGCGCAGACCCCTCGAAACACGCAAAGCTTCAGCCTCTCCACTTGAGAAATTGCAGTTCGTGTCAGTGTCGCGGCGATCCCGCAGCGAGAAAACCGCGACCAAGAATGACTCAGTCAGCTCATGCGGGATCACGAAATATTCGTAGAAATGGTTTACCCACGAAAATTAACGTTCCCAGACCGAGAACGCCTTACGCCAAAAGATCGTTTTGTATCGATACGTTGGCACCTCCATTCAGTATTATTAATGGTTGCAGAGACGCCGATTATCCGGAACACTGGAGGCTGACGTCCGTTTATCAGCAGTCTTACCGAAATCCACTGAAACAAAGGGGCACTATCTTAAATTGGTCATAAGAACATATTTCGTTTTCCCATCCATATTTTCTGTCAATCTTTACAAAAGTCTCTACTCTTTTTTTTTTATAATTTCAATTCTTTATTTTTTATTCATCCACGTGAGATGCGGAAGAAATTGGCACCAAATTATCCATAAAAATATGTCGAAAAACAATCATATTCTCGTACTTCAATCGTAAGGTTGAATGATATCGCTCTTTTGATTTGCATCGAATTTATGAATCGACGTTTAAGCACAATCAACATCGTTGACGTATAGAAGTTTCTAAAAATAGTCGTTTGGGTCCAATCCAGTCCATGGGCTCGAAAAACCGTGCTGATTCAGGCGGGTACATTTAAGCGAGTATCAGTTCTGTTATCACTACTAGAGGTTTGAAAAACTGTTTTCGTATCAATAGCTGACGCACAAGCGGTTGAGCGTCTAAACTGACCTACGAGTATTTATCTAAGCGACATTCCTTGACATGAGTGATCGTCCGAGCAATACATAAAAATTATGCGATTTCATAATTGAGAAACGGCACAGTGCCCATTTATTTTTTCCCGACCGAATCAACATTTGACCTTCAAGATATGATTACCATAGATTTTTTCTTCCTTTTCTAAATCTCGTATTTTCTAAACGCTCGTAGTTTTAATACTTACACCAAAAGATATCGATACACCAGCTGATAAAATCCTTTTATGTTTCTTTCTGACCACTTTCAGTTCCCATCTTTTTAGCACTATTTATTGTGGTGACGCGATTTCGACGGTATTTTTGAGCTCGTCTTCGAATATTCATCTCCAGCCGATCGACCGCAATTTTTTGAAGACGATTCAGAAGATTTGGGTGTGGAGATATGCACAGTAAGAAATCGGTTCTCTTAAGTATCCAAATTTCACAAATTTCGACTGCGATTACGTCGGCTGTTCTCTGCTCGTTCTCCATAACGAGAGAAACTTCACCGAAATGGCAACCGTCATCCAGATGGCAAACCTGAAATGTTTCCGGTATCGAAACGTGTAATACAATATCGTAATTAGTCTCAAGCACAAAAATCAATTGTTGAGGTTAAAGCTTTCAGTATAATCGTTGAACAGTTTAATAATAATTGGATAACCTCCTTTCCAGTACTCGTGTATACGGCGACGGTTCCAGTAGCTATGAAGTACAGAGCATCACCCGGTGTCCCAGACTTAACGATAGTATCGTTCGTTAGATAAACCACGGTCTTAAAAAATCTCAGAATTTGCGCGATTACTGACCGCGGCAAATACCGAAAGTAGTCAACATTTTCGACTACCCTCGAGTAATTGTGGAGCAACAACTCTTCGCGAAGATACGGGGATACTTGGTCGATTATGTACTTGTCTCTATCGAACTTCTTCTTGTTGCGGTACTTGTAATAATTAAGGAGACGCCGCTGAATCGAGTAAGGTAGTTCTTTGTACTGCATGTACTCTTGCAATTGCCTCAGTAGCTTCAGAGTTCTCTTACTGGTCGATTGAAAGGTAATCATCAGCTGAAGAAATTGCGCTTTGGGAAACCATAAGATTAGAACGTTTATATTTAGACGATAACAAATACAATTACAGAAAAAGAATTAGCCAGTATTATTTACTTACCAATTATATAAATGAAACCGATCCGACCCAGGACAGTCAGTACGAGATTGAGTAAAATATCTTCCGTTGTCTTCATATCCAAATAGTGATAAGATGACACGAGAGACACAGTTGCGCGATTAGCACAAGCAAAATATATCTTTGAATTGGTATTTTTGTCCCGCATATGCTCCGACATCAGCCAAGACCTACGATATTCCTGTACATCACATACGTATTCCAGTGATAAATCTGAATACGTTGGTTAGCGAACGTGTTTTTCTTAACTCACCCACGATCTTTCCTTTCCCAATCAATTTCACGACCAGCAAGGGCAACGTATAGTTCGAGACAAGTGGCCCAGTGAATGCACAAAATGATAATTGTTGTCATCTCGTAGATCTTGTATTTTTGGAATGAGACCTTGTACAACTGCTCTTTCAAATGGAAATAAATACTTTGTTAACCACTTATCGAAGTGCTGTTTCGTCTAAGTTCGAAACCTGACGCATAGTTTTTAGAAAACTTGAAAATTGACACGCTAAAAGCAAGTTCTCAGAAAATGTCTTTCTCTCACCCACAAAAACTAATGACTATCCTTCAGCCTTAATGATGTTTATAAAAATTTAATGAGTGCTTACGTAACGAAGCTTTCCGGAATACAACACGATTGTTCTGATCCTAAATATCTTTATTAGGTTGAGAGATGTATAGTACCATTTTGTATCTTCGCTTCCAATTATCGTAAGGTAACAGATCTCAATGGGAAACATGGATAAAAAATCCAGTAAGAAGAATCCCCTGAAGTATTTACTGAAAAAAGATTAACAAAATAACATGTTAATTGTGAAGAACAGTCATTAATCAAAATCTGAAGTTTCAAAAATTCGCCTGTTACTTAAAGTGACTTTTTATCAGCAATGGATTGATTTGGTTGTTTATTGAAACATTTCATAATTTAAATGTTGCTAATGAAAAAAAGAAATATATAAAAACATTAACTGACTTTGTCACACCCAGAATTGAGTTGTGGCAATGAAGACGCAGACCAAAGAATATTATCACAAACCTACCTAGCAACTATTTTTCGATCCAGGATTATGAGCCTTGTGCTATCGTCGTAGTGCCCAGTATGAAACCACAGTATCATGTCAATGGCAAAAACAGCATCGACGAAGAGAATGATGTACAATGAATTTTTGCTAGTGTGGAAGTCAAAAGCAAGAATAAGAGGAACGACCACGAGCGCTACGATTGTAAATACAGTCATGAGAGTTTCCCAGAAGCTTCGTACGTCGCTGAAAGGATACAAGATGTACGAATAGTTTCTAACGTGTCGACTAATCTCATAATTAATAGCCAATGTGCTTTTGACGTAGACTCTCGTTGCTGGATGGCTTTTCGAGAGTACAGATTTTCGTATGCACCAACATCGTATTTTATCAATAATACGATCACCGCCAAACAAAGCATCAATTTCATCTTCTGCCTCTGGTACTTCACAGTTGTGAACAATGCGTGGATCTTTCTGTTGAAAAAAAGTCGGTTTTTTGTTATCTTTCCGCTATTTACGAAAATATTGAAAACATACATACACCTAATGTGAAATGGAGAAATATTAGATTAACACAGAGGCAAAGACCGAGTAAAAGTCGACAATGGTCTGAAAAAATATACAGCGTACACGATAGTCATCCTCGGGGTATAATTCACTGGGTACCAGAGACATTAAATCCATAATATGTAGAACCTAAAATTTGTACGATATTTTTCTTTTTTCATAATTCTTTGTTACGCGTGAAATATTGTAAATACGGCCAATATAAATAACAAATATTGAAGAGAACAGCGCTTTGAAATGTCAGTTATCCTTCACGTGGTGACGCCAGCGGTGAAAAACCGTACCAAACGTACGACGCATATATGTAGCTAGGTTTATATATACAAATATATATATACATATGATCGTGTTGTGACAGCTGATAGATGAGTTACTGATGTCAGCTGATCCGTCGCGATGATGTAACCCCCCTGTTTCGCGTTTCTCCGATGGAGAAACTTGGAGGATTAAAAAATGCACATATATCGGTGATACCCGCGCACGCATAATCTCGATCGGGACGCGCTTCGAAAAAGAATAATCTTCATTGTTCCATCAGTCGTGAGGTGTTCCTCGCAGCATTACGATCGCTGGTCGCTTTTTGTTTTTTTTTCACCTTTATCAATGCATATCTTTCTATGCGTATATGTTACTGTAACGAAGTTCAAATTCGACTCAAATATATATCATATTATTTATCGCTGTAGATTTAATAAAGTTCGATTTTTTTCTGTGTAGATATAAGCGTTCCACTTCGCGCACACATGCGTCACACAAACGTTTGAACAATTTTGTAAAACTTCAGTGATGGAACGAACGGGCAGCTTTACTGATATAGACGATAACATCGGCAGAATTACGGAAGATGAGAAACTCGCGCAATTACCCGTTGAGGTGAGCATATATTTCCCACGTACATATTAATTGCTGATAATATATAATTCGAAAGTAAATTTAAAAAATTATAGCCAATTTCGAAGTCAGCTTGTCAAACATTAAATTGCAATCATTATCGATTGACATAAGAAGCCTTACAGGTAAAAACAATAATAGGAATAACTTATCTAGGAACATCTTTGATGAAACGTATACTAATACAATTTCCGTTGCAAGATTTGTTGAAACTTATGCAAATTTGTTTTCAACCAGGCACGTCAGAGCAAATGTGTTCCAATCAGTCCTCTCTATCATAATTTTAATTCCATTTTGCGCTCTCTGCATATTTTTAATCTGAGCAGTCATAAATACCATTCAAAAGTTAATGAAGTGATAAAGTCATCACGGATGACTCACAATACAAGAAAATTTATCTTCTTTCTGCGATATTACTGATATTTCCTGCTAGCTATGTATTCGCAGCAATTAAAATGATTTTTCACAGTTTTAACAGTCATTTGGCACATTGTATTTTTCCATTGTTTCACAGGTCATCATGGACATCATGTCCTATCTGTCCGTATCGGACCGAATGTACGCTCGTCTCGTGTGCAAAGATTGGCACGATGCTTCGTTGTGCTCAGAATACGTAGATAAGGAGGTATTGGTCACCGGCAGAAGAGGTTCGGAGGATAATTTGCAAAGGGTTATCGGAGCGCTGAGAAATTCCCATCGGCCCTTTCTTCATTTTGTTTTCAAGGAAGTAGAGCTTAAAAGGAGTCTGCTCATATGGGATCGTTTCGGAGCAAATATGCGGAGTCTTGTTTTGGTAACATACTCTCAATCTTCATTTTCTCCATTTTTATTCACCTTTTGGTGTAGCAGAATTTGATCTTCATTTATTTCATTATACGCGGCCACGACTCTTGCATTTGCTTGTTAAGTCAAAATTGCTTTTAACTATCTGCAATTAACTGAAACAAATGTTGATACTAACTTTCGATATTTTTTAATAGATATGTTGCTCCATGAGTGAAAAAACCCTTGTGGAAATACTGAAATGTTGCAAAAGCCTGAGAGTACTGCACATAAACTCGTGTCACGAGTGTCTGATGTTGGGACGACTTTTGGATGACGAAAGGGACGTAAACGAGATATCATCGAATTTTCAATCACTCGTTCAATTGAGCTTGGCGTCGAATAGATATCTGAGCGACGCTCTCTTCAACAGACTCGTCTCGATATGCCCGAATCTTCAGTCTCTGAGTCTCTACGATTGTCAAATTTCTTTTCACGGGGGTTTGTACAAGAAGTTTTATCCGAATGACGGATCAGTCGAGCAGGCCTCGGAATCCGTGTTGACCTTCATCAATGTCCTTGGATACATAAAACGACAAGCAAAATGTTTGAAACACGTGAATTTCGGAAGAACTCTGATCGACAGTATGGCTCTGGGTACGCTGTCGAGAGTCGAGAATCTCGAGCTTGAATCCTTGAGATTATCGCATTGCGATCAACTAACGAGTGCGGGATTGCGTACTCTGGCTCAACAAACGAGCCTCAGAGAGCTCGATCTAAGCTACTGTAGTCGAGTTACCGACGCGTGTCTCGCTTGCATCAGTCAGAATCTCGTTGGTCTCGAGATCCTCAATATAAGAAGATGCAAACGACTTACGGATGTTGGAATTTCGCATTTGAATTTCCTCCGCAAGCTTCGCGTGCTCGATATTTCTGAGTGCGATCAATTGACCGGACATTGTATCGTGGAGGGCCTCTGCAAATCTCCGTCCGGTGATACTGGCAGTGCGAAAATCACGGACGAATATATACCGTGGAACAATTTGGAAAACCTTAATCCAAACATCGCTGATGCGAGAGGGAGCCGAGGTGCAGAATCGTCGAGCCCGGATAAATATGTCAACAATAGGCTCGAGATGTTCTCGGCGAACGCGCTCAATCTCGATGAGAGATCGATCGAGTGTATCGCTTCGAGTTTTCCACAATTGAGATTGCTCGATATTGGTTTGTGCTTCAGTGCGGTCACCGACAAAACCATACAGGTACGGAAGAAAATTAAAGTTTATTCCGTCGCTTCGTAAAAAAAAATCTTAATCGTGCTAACACGAAACTTCATTTTCTCTATAAACGTTGTCTTCTTTCATTTTACGTTTGTCTCTTTTCATTCAATTTCGTGGCAGGTTATATTCAAAGAGTTGCTACTATTAAGAACGCTGCGGATCGTCCGTTGTTGCAAAGTGAGCGATGCAGGATTGACGGGAATGGGCGCTGGCTCACGCACGACTGGTACAACAGTCCCGACCAAAATGGAGAAAAAAATCGATGTACGTGGCTCAAAGTTGAGAATACGATTGGGTTCCCGGGCCGAGGAAGAAATCGTCCTCGATGCCAACAGAAAGAGGGAAGTTATGGAAATGTGCGAGGATTCTGTGATACCCGTTAATCATGAGATCAGTCCTGGGTACTCCTTGATTCGTTTGCGGGGTATAAGAGAATTGGATCTCTCGGCTTGCAATCGCGTCACTGATGTTAGTCTCAAGCACGCTTTCAAGTTTCCCGAACTCCAGATTCTCAATCTCAGTGCGTGTCAACAGGTACGCAAGCCCGAGCGTTTCGTTTTGACGAAAGGCAATCTCGGTTCAGTTTGTTAAAAAACAAAAAACCATTTTGTTAATATTGATCGAATTATTCGAGATTTTACCGTTCCTGAATTCGCGCCACTTACGTCAGTGTTTATATTTTCAGATAACGCACATTGGAATAGATTATTTGACGAAAAATAATCCAGCGATTGAAGACTTGAATCTTTCACACTGTGACAATCTCACTGACGCAGGAATAATTTACGTCGCCCAGAGACTGCATCGACTCAAATGTCTTCATTTTCAGGTAAAACTTGAATGATCAATTCATATACACGCTTGAAGTTTTGCTATTCGAGATGAGTCGTATGACGCACGTTGGTGAATCTTTCAATTTACAGGCCTGTCCCCAACTCACTGATCACAGTCTGGATGCCATCAAGTTGTATTGCAAGAGCCTGCAGTATCTCGACGCACGCGGCTGTCGCAATATATCTCTGGCTGGAATCGAGAGTCTCTGTCATTTGCACGTTAATTATACCGAGAGAAATTTAATATTAGGTAACGCTCTAGAGATACCCGAGCCACCTCTGATGCGCAGATAATCGCGTGATACCCTCATTCGAATAGTAGACCGAATTTTTAACGTATTTATGGTGACTGCGGGAAAAACGGCAGTTTCAATACAGATGCAAATTTTCAATCGAATCCCGGACAGAAAAGAATTCGCGTAATTACATGGGGCAATCCATCAAAATATATATAAAAAATTTCAAATATCTTATCGCCATATTGCAATTTTCTTCGAAAGTATCTTTGGGTCCTTATCAGACTTCACAAGTCTGATGTCATTTAAAACCGTCAATCGCGTACCGTTAATTTTTTTTATTAATACCGTAAGTCGAAAAGAAATTAAGCAATATAGGAGTGACAATTTAAAAATGATAAATGTGTTTTTACAAATTTGCTAACACATCCTTCACAAAGTTCGGCAATATCGAGCATAAAATAATCTTGCATTGTTGTATGAACGTTTGAAAAAGTATGAAAAATGTTTTGATACGGGTCTCTGAGCGAAGTGCTTTTTTGTGTTAATTATTAAGTTCGTTTCCATACCTGGGATTTTTACTACGTTTGATCGATAATTTTCTGATTATCATGGCGCGTATGAGTCAAAGTGATTTTTATTTCATTTTATACGTTTTATAATACAGCACGTGCAGTATTTTTTCATCATTAAAAAGCTTAGTCATCTAGAATTTTAAGAGTCATTTAGAATGATGACACGCGTCGACGACACTGTCACACCTTTTTCTATCTTCGACTTATATTCGATACACTTTCCTCTTAATATCGTATCATGTATTGTAAATAATCGTGTAAATTATTGTTCAAGTCTAGTCAGAGAATAACCTGTGCTCTACGTGTCACCACACATTCTTTATTTACGAACATTTTTTTTGTACATTTTCTTGATGCGGAAAGTAACGTGGCTGAATGTCGCTACAAAAATAGATGGACTACCACATGCAATAAATTTTATCCGAATTGTATATACATATGTGTACGCGTGTGTCCGTGTACAAATCGTTTAAACATCCCTTACCAACGAGATGATCACTTTGTAAATATGCAATGTACACGTTGCATACTCACAATTACACGATAGTACCATCAAAGACCACGACTTAAGAAAAAAGCAATTCAATTTAAATGTTTTTGTTGTCGCAAAAAATCGCCGCTTTTCCAACACTGCGTTGACTTCGCGGATTGTATATTGACTCGTTTCAATTTGACAAATTTTTACAAAACTGTAAAACAAGAAATATGTAACAAGTGCTCAGAAATAAGATATTTTTCATGTTAATTGCAGGGAAAAAGAATGAAACTTTATGCAATTGCGATAAAATTACGACAATTGTTCCACCACGCGGTTCGGTTAAGATTAATCTCTTCCTAGTTTGTTTTCAGAGCCCGATCAAATTGTTCTATATTCCAAGCACACATGTGAGTAACCTCGACTAAACAGAAAGAAATAATCTACTGATTCACTGTACATTGTTACACATAATAATGACGGGACAGTATATCGTTAGCTCTGCAGTAATTATTTTTAAAAAATCGCCCATCCGTTCATCAAACAAAAATTATTATTAATTACGGTTTTTTTTTGTAAATGGTAATTTGGATATTTATGATATTCATATCGAAATTTGTAACAGTGATGAGTAAACGAATGACAGGAAGGCCCATTCCGGAGAGTGATTTAAAAAAGTAAGAGACAGAAAGGAAAAAAGTCAACGAACTTTTATCGATTGTGCTTGTATTTTTAATGGTCTTTTTCTTCGAATTTCGAGACAATAATATATTATTCTACATTTGCAATCTTGACACATCAATGTCAACCTATAAATTCTTACAATCTTTCAACATTTCTTTGTTTTTTTTCTTCTCATTCTTTAACGGAGAATGCATTTCCCACGATTCGTTTTTCCTTTCATACCTTGACGTCGAACTCTCATGCGCTCAAAGTTGAAAATATGTTGATCAGTGTTATTCGACTTTTAAAAAATACTTTGCCACTCGAACTTTGCGCTGGCTCATTCACTCGAAAGATGACGTTTGTTTGACTAAAGTAAATAATTTAAACGGCCTCTCGACTACCAACGTACATATGTTTTTCGAATAATTTTCTCGTTCTTCTATCTTCGTAGCTCGGGCGCTCGCGTGCACGCTTCATTTTATCTCGTATTTTGTAATTGAAATGATTCATTCGCGAAACAGCCTAATTACATTAACCAGTCTTTCTTCCGAGGCAAACATGCAAAAGAAATTACAACGTATACATGGTACTCGTGGAAAGTTACGTTTAGGTACACGATATTTCGACGCGGTGAACTAACATCGCACACGTGAACCAACGACGAAAGTCGAATGAACCTTCTCTTGAGATTGTGTAACTAAAAACGAAAGTTATTCGCCTAATTCAAGTTAAATGCACTTTGGTCGGTGGAAAAGTGTTTCAGCCAAATTCGTGACCAAAATTACGCATCTTGACAGGCACTTTTGCCAATTTTCGTTTATCGATCAAACGTCCGGTCTATGAACCGTGAATTCATCAATGATTTTGAAAGCTTCATCGGTATTATCCGACTCTTCGAATAGCTACCTATGAAGCCTCAATTTCATCCAACGCAAATTCTACAACTTATCATAAAAAAACAGCTATTAATAAAGTTCAAACTTTTTTTTTGAGATTCGTCTTGTAGCTTGAAATGATACTGGAAGACGAAACAAATGGGCGGTTCGATTGACCGTATCTTAAGAGAGGCACAACTGTACATGTTTCAACAAATTAAATAATTATGTATAATGCTATTTGCTTTTTTTCATCTCTCAACGTACTTCCAACGCGCAACGATCACCTGCCGCATGAATTCGAAACAGCGAATTTCGTTTTAATGAGATGTTTAGTTCTTTTTTTTTCTCGTCTCCAATACTCCATTATATTAAGACGAATATACAAAAATACGATTTCTCAAACATTCTTATTGATGCAATAGCGACGTCAACCACTTTCCTCCATAAACAATCTTTCATGAGATTTCACATTCAAACGGAATAATGTTTTAGCGTTAGTGCAGATTTCGGATACTTCAGTTTGATGCAATTTTGATCATTCGTAAATCGAAAATCATAGCCGATTCAGTACAAAGTTATGTAACAATTTTAATTGATTAGGTAACATACTATGCCGTCGAACTTCGGTGATTCCGTTTTCGAAATTAAGGAAAAAATGTAGAGAGCTTTACAAAAAAAAGGAAAAAAAAAAGAAATATATATAAAGCCAAAATTGTCCATCGTCTGACACTTTTTTCTTCCGTTGATTTCAGGCACGGAAAAACGTTAATGCGTTCGTTACAAAATTACGTAGGAAAGTTTTAAAAAGAAATATGATTTTCTTTTATCGAGTGATCCAACTTTTCTTAAGAAATTGGCGACTGCCACAAAAAGTTTGAATTTTTTATTCACAAGATCACGAAAGGGACTCGTGTACCCACGCGAAAATGATCAGCTCGCACGCATACGAACGATCGATAAAAATAACAAACGATAGAGTAAACTCAATACACACTGGTATCGCAAAGCTCTCTCGTGGCTCTAGAACGATAAAAACGAGGAAGGAAAAAAAGAACCTTGTGAATATCAAAATTAACCGAGACTATTATACTGCTTTACAGAGGATATCAGTTCTTCACAGCCGAATTAAATCTTAGAGTGGCGCGACTGCGATGCCAGCTTTTTGCCCTGCTTTTATGATACATAGCACTTGAATATTCGTTCGACGTTCGAATAATAATAACAATTCACCAAATTAATAGGGAGGAAAGAAGAAACGATGAGTCTACGTATTTTTGGAACCCGCGTCGTTTGTTCCTACGAGTGATGCGAGAAGTGAAGCTTTGCTATCCTCTAAGCCCAACGTGTCTTCATTGTTGTAGTAGGTCGTTGGGTTGGTATTTTCAACTTGGCCGGACGGAGAAGTTACACCGGTTGTTCCCAGAAATATGTCATCATCGAAATCCAGTAGACTGGTTGACGGTGTATACGCCATGAGTTCTCCACCGGCGTTCACGTCACTTGTATTCTCTATTTTCAGGAATCAAAAAGGTTTTGCGGTTTTCAGATAATCGTAGTCATGAGTAAATTCGATGATCGATAAATAACGTACAAACACGATAACATCTCGAAAGACTAGCACATCTGCTTAAATTGAAAAATATTAACGTAGAAGAATTAACAATCAAAATGTTGTTGGGATGCATTAGTAATCTTAAAAATCAGTTATTTCCTTATTTTACGCCGCTTTCAGTTCAATTCAATATGGCCGATACAGCTTTAAAAAATCCTGACGTATTCGTTAAAGAATAGTATTGCGTGATTTACGAGATGCATCAAAAGTGCTGAAGTAAATCCCTGACCAAAGTAAATCGTTAAACAGTTATCTGTTCACCATTATACACGATGAGAAAACAGGCTGTGATATATGATTATGAAGTTGCCGTAATTTCCGTTCATCGATTAATACAACTACGTTCTCGTCTCTGAGCGACACGCTTTTATCATCAGCATATTGCAGCGGGTTAATACTTTGAAAAAATTGCCTGCTCTGCAGAGATATTAAAAAGTATTCTTTAAGTCATGCAATCATGCGGTAAGTCACGTAACATTTAATAGTGTCGCTATGAAATTTAGCACATCAATGGATAAAACTACGGAAAACACTTTTTCACACGTATGTCTCGAAATGTATGTCGCTTGCCAATGAGTTGCTGCTGTAGTTGTGAATTACCAGTACAACGATCGTCCTCCTCCCTATCACGTTGGGGATTCAGTTCGGGATTCACAGGAATCCCAAAAGACATCGGATCATCCGCACCGAACAGCTGTGAAAAATAAAAAACAAGAGTGAAAAAAATATTGCTGGAAATATCGTACAGAGAATCCGTGATTTCGGGCGATTATAAGAACTGAGATAAAACGAAATTATCTTCGAGATTGAAATTGCGCTGCGAAAGCTTTTTTCATTGAATTTTTATAATAAAAATTAATACATTGATAGATACAATGAAAAAGATACGAAACTTGTCGCAGAATATATTGTTCGTATTTGTTTTGAATAAATATTTTAACAATTTCTTCGAGTCTCAAAGGCATCGGATATTTCTGTAGTAGGCTAAGAAGAAGCAGAATATCAAAATGTATGCCTCATTAAAAATTATCATAGCCTACATACAATACAGATAAGATTATTTTGAAAGGTAGGTCGTATCTTACTCCGAGCAGAGTATTGGCATCAATACTGTATCCTTCTCCACGCAATACCTCTCGAAGGTTTTCCAATTCGGTTTGCATCGTTTCCAGATGATTATCCACGTCTTCCCTAAAATTAAAATTAGACAAATATTTTAAGAACCATTCGCATTTTATTTAACTTCACGAAAAGTTCGCACTTCCAGAGAAATGACCGGGTGAAAAAATTGCCTCCTTAAAAAAGCTTAATCCCTTGAGGAGCATCGACGTTTATTTGAAATTATATTTCGCTGATGAGCAGTCAATGCTAGAGACCATTTTTGTTATGAAATATTTAAGCTGAACAAGGGAATAAAGACATTCTATTGAAGAGGTATATTTTCATACGGAATATGAACTCAGCGTGATTCTATTAATACGAGTAAATAAATCATTCAACAAATGGCATTTCGCTGAAACCAAAGCAATACCCATAGATCGATGTTCCGGGCTCGATAGGCTCATTAGTACTATGCGTGAAAAATAATGTTACTTATTACCAAAATGTGAAAAATACTTTATGATTAATGAATACGGATTTTTAAAAATCGATGTAAAAGTAAACCATTTTGGTCTCCAACGAC
Source organism: Ophioninae sp. A BG-2022a (assembly GCA_030523105.1). NCBI lineage: Eukaryota > Metazoa > Arthropoda > Insecta > Hymenoptera > Ichneumonidae > Ophioninae sp. A BG-2022a. Next base: position 27,898 of record JAPYZI010000222.1, on the reverse strand, counting down.
GAGCTTCTTGGTTCAAGTTGGACTTACACTGATCCTAACCTGCTGCATTGAGAGTCGGATTTACCGGATGAATCGACACACCTCAATGACAAATCTTTAGATTTCGATGTCGAGCAAGTCGACGAATTTCCATCGTCGGCCTGCTCCGTAGTTGGTGAATCATTCGTGTCAGCATCGAAATCAGAAACTGCCGCGTTGCTTTCAGGATTATCCACCGTTTGATCCATATTTTTCTTCATCCAATTTATCGATCCGCTCATATTTTTCCATTTCGAGGTATTGCTTGTTTTCGTCGAATCTCGCGATTCCTCCTCTTTCTCGTTGCATAACGCCTCGTCCGCACTGTCCGGCAGAATGAAAATGTCCTCGAGTTTCACCATCTCCGAAGGCATTTCCTTAGGTTCGAGATCATCAACGTCCTCCGAAGAATCTTGATCCTCGGGATCGTTCATTTTATTTATATTCGCCGCCATTGCTGCGAGTTTCGAACTTCTGAGTGTCTTCACGGGCACCGGCTTCATCGTGTTTTTTTCATTTTCCATCACAATGATCGGCAAGTTACATTCATCTTGTGGACCCACCTCGAGCATAAGAGTTTCTTCCCTAAAAATCGAGGTAGCGATATTGCCAGTGTCGATCTTGATAATTTTACGATCAATTTTATTTATCGCTAAACTAGATACAACGAGATACATACAACACGAGAAATGACGAGTCGTACACGAAAATTAAGAGAAAAATTGTATTTTCGTGGATGCTCGACAAAGTAATCAATCACCTTTGGCCAACGACGTACCAACTTGAAAAAGCTGGACGCGTTTTGTAAAATCACAGAGAAAGTTGCCGGTTTCCGCCCTATACTTGAAATTTATTGGATATTCTCGAATGAGGGTGCACCAGGGTTGAAAAAGATCATGCATTCAAAATCGTTCAAATCTGAGATGTCCACGTGTCGTTAATTCAAAAGGATATATATTGTTCATAGGAAAAACTATCATAGTGATGTTCATTATCAACAAAATTAAGTATCACGGTTGTCACATACACACGAAAGAATAATTATGTTCAGACAAAAGAAATCCAAGTTATTTACGAAAAACTGAAAGTTCAATCCCACGCCAAATCCTTTCGTTGTTTTTGGATGTAATTATAAATTGACAATAGTATAAATTAATACTAATATCAAACTTAATATAATAATATTAATGAGTTATAGGAAGTATTAATATACGACATAGTAATAATAAATTTGGTTAATAACATTAATATTTTCTTTCGGTTATTGAAAATGTGTTATGAAATTGTCTTGAATAGTTTTTTCTCAATTTTTTGTTTGATTACTGATATAGTGAGATTTACAATCTCCTTGATAAGATAAAAAATACATTTTTTTAGGGTGACAAATTATAGAACATCACGATCGTACGAGTGAACAGTTAGGAAAATTAACGAAGCATGGTCATCTCCGATTCTCCAGCGTTAATATGTCTCGAAAAACGGGGAAAACAATCTGAAATTAAATTTGATGCTGGTTAACGAAAGTGAAAAATAATATTTATACAGGCATAGTCGGTATGAACGAGATGAGAAGTTGATGAAATCTAAAAGCGATTACGCGTATCATGGCACTAATGCAATACTGTAGGAGTGAAAAATGAACAACCTGGCTTCCTCTCCGGTTTCGATGGCGGGAATCAGAATTTTAACAGGCAGCTTGTTTTTCCTCCTGGCATAAATGTAAATTGGCGTTGTACTCGTTAAAACGGTTGCGAAAAGGAATATATTTACTATTCTCTTTTTATTCTGTACGACCTCGATGAAGTTCATCGATTATAAGAAACTAGCGGGAAAAAGAATGATTGGGGGTGACGAAATTTGTAGCCATTATTTCTCGACAGTGATTTTTTTCTATCGCGTAATGCAACCAGGTGCTTCATACGTCGATACGAAAGCTGACAGCTGGATAAAACGTTTCGTCTTTTTTAGCAACATGCACGAAAACGTGTTAGAGTACTCGGTAATGAAGAACGAGATATGAAACGATATTACAATGAACGAGCGGTCGACTGGGTTTTAATTTCTTTGATTTCAGAGTGTCAAATCGACTCGAATGTTATATTTACGAATTCGGATTGTTGCCAAAACCCGCTTTGACTCTTTACTTACTTCTTCTTCCCTTTTGGCTTTGTTTTCTGTGATACTTGTGTTCTTAGTGCACGTGCGTATTCCGATTTCCCTATTGCGTTTTCTATCATCTCGACCGATTCCAAGTTCTCATCGTCCAACGTCAAAAATTCATCCTGCTCGGGACTCTGTATCGACGGGTTCGTGTGGTTGTCGAACATGCTGAAGACGAAAACAGAAAAACCACATCCGGGATGATGTTTCATGATACAATCTGGCATTACGATTAAGGACTAAAATTATTGCTGATAATAATAATCTGAAATTCCAACTAAAGTTTATCAGCAACATTCGGATTTGAAGCTGTTCGATCGGTCGAAATACTTTGAACTTCAAAATAATTGAAAAAAATGATGGTCTTGAACGACAATATCATTTTTTTTAAATAATAAAAGCGCAAAGAATGAAATAGATAAATGGAGAGATAACAATGATTTCTTAAAAAAATTTAAAAATCGACTTACTCGATGTTGATATACTCAGAACTCGTATCATGTTCGGATGGATCCAACTCGTGGATTACTGGACCCGTTGGTGACGCCTCTGGCTGAAATTGTCAGGAAACCTCAGTAAGCTTGTGTAGAGCAGTATAGGAATAATCGCTTCGACGGTCCTCGGGAAATAGTTACCTTGCTCATTTTACTCTGTTTATTGCGAATGTGATTAGCATTATCGATCATAAGGGGATAACGCCGTTTGACTGGCAAACCGCCGGATCTCGTTGGCTGGACCAGCGTAACGAGGAAATGTATGAGTTTGTTAACGATTTCCTGTTGTTTCAGATGCTTTCGCCTAAGCATAGCCAATTCTCTCCACAAGGCCTCGTTCTCACGTTTCATGGCGCCTAATCGTGAATCCAAATGTTCTTGACGTCCTCTCATAGTACGCACTTCTGATAACACTTTGTTCATCATTTCTGATTTCATTGGCTGATGTGAAGAATCGTGAGTTTTTCCTGATGCGATCTGTCAACGTTACAACGAAAAATTGGAAAACCTTGCTTCCCATAGTATTTGATTAGAAAAATAGTCAGAACATTTTTTCTTATCAATTAGGTCGAACGAAAGAAATTTGTACCTTTCGTTTTATGTGTTCCAGCAGATAAGGATGTCCTTTGATGAAATATTGATGGGCGAATTCCATTTCATCTCTGTCGCACTTGAGACCGCCTAAATCGACGGAGACTTTCTTGTGAAAACCATCTGAAATAATTTACAATATGGTATTAGTTACGTGTGCAAAGATAAATCATCGTGAATGACTTCGAGCGCAACTGTCTTTGCGATTGTACTCACACATGTTCAATTGTCGCACGAAACTGGCCATATTATTGTGTTTGTAATAATGGGGCAACAATTCGCGTGCGAACTGTGCCTGATTCCTAATGAAGAAACTGCGTCCATTCTGTAAGAAAAATAGAGCATTAATTCCACATGCGAAGTAATTTCCGAATGCTTTATTTATGAAAATGGATGGGTCTAACTCGGATGGACAGATTCAACTCTGACAGTAACGACACTCTAAACTACTATGATTTTAGCAATTGCCATGAAGTATTGAAAGACCGGATCTCAATATAAATATCCCAATAAATATAGGCCAAGGTACATCAAGAATGAGCCCTAATTATCGTAATTAAACGTGTGGTAAGATATTGTGATTAATTAAGCAAATGCCGTTCCTCATGAATCAAAGATACATAAATTCATTAAAAAAAAGACATGTTTTAAATCCCGCAAAGCATGGCTGCCATGTCTGACTTACTCAGCTTTGTATCTACAACAGGGAAGTCGTTATATCAAAGTTTCCACAATTGTCATCATTAAAACTCCATTATGATAAAAGTATAATAATTATGATAACTATTAAATTCAGTCTATACATTAAACCTGTATCTCCATCTAAACCTCCTTACTTCACATTGGAAGTAAGGGGATCGTAGAAAGTTCCTGTTTTACTTCCTTTCGATCGATTATAAATATTGAAATCATCAATGATACGCGCTAATGTGAGTTCCCAACCATGGATAGTTTGAACCCAACATCCTGTTAATTTGACTTGCAAATAGACAACTCTATCCTTCATTGTATAAGCTAGAGAGAGACCAGACAGTATGGAAAGAAAGGAAGAAGCAAAAGTTTTTATCTGTATTCGATTGATGCACATTTGCTGCATTATCCATAATCAATTCTGCCTGTGTCACAGTTATGTAATTATCTAAGTATCGCTACCCAGATAAATGCATTTGTAAAACCAGTTGAGGATTAGTTGAGAACAAGGAACGAGACACTACCAACAAATTCTCAATCTTACCCATTACTGTCGTTCCTGCATGGATGGGAACATTTGAAATTCAAAAAATTTCTCTTCTCTAACGAAACATGGTTTATATCAATATCGTGTAAAAGTATTGTTGATTACAGAGTTCTACATACACGAAAGAAGAAGATAACCGTGAAAAGAGGAGAATACGTCGTTGTTTTTTGTCCGTCCGTCTCTGTCTCGCTCTCACGAATCGGCCAGAAAGGGATTTTCTGACAAACTACGTTGCGCGACGTATACGGATAATTCGACAAAAAAAAATATTGACGTGACACAAATTTGGAAGGTTCAACGTTTGAAGCAGCCGAACATTACCGCATATGCATTTCTTGTTTGCTTTAGAGGGTATCGAGAAAAATCAACGTTGAACACTCGAACAATCGCGTAAATGGTCGCGCATTTAAAAAACACCCACCTACATAGATATACTGTATTTTATAAATGGAATCCGTGTTGACACTGCGATGTTGAAAAATAAACATTCTTTATTTTTGCGTACGATGAGTCAATCGGTATAACGTTGAGACAAGTATGATTGGGTTTAAATAACTCGGATGAATACTCACGGGTGCCCAACAAATAAGGTCGTCAGTCTCTGGATCCTCGACAAGTTTCCACAGCTTACCAAGGAAAGCCGGCACACTCGTTTCCAATTCTGCCACTGGGTGCATCTTTTTGCTTGTCACTCGACCTTTTTCACACTTTTCTCGTTATATGTCACTGCAACTTTAGCGATTGATATTATTTTTTTCACAATTTACTACTCGTATATAAACGTCTGACTGTTACATCTCATCACATTTAACTGTAATGGCTGTGCGCTGACGATGTTATTCCACTACGGTACGGTGATAGACGTTGAGTACCGTGGTGGGGGATGCGCAGGGTAAGGTGGAACAGAAAAATGTGGTCCAATAACAGTTCTGCCAATGTTTCGTTACGAAAAAACACTAGACGGCTGACGTCATAGTGTCGAGTGGAAAATTTGAACTATCACCGCTGGCACCTCATCGATACCTGATGTTGATTAAAAAAAAGCAATTGGTGCGTTTTAGCGTTGAGTTTGGTTATGTTAAAAATGACAAAATTGTTCACCCTGTCATCTCTGTGGACAGATTTAATCGATAGAAGCACTTGATATATTTATTTATTTTTGACCATTTCTTTTACGATTCAGTATTTTCGCAAGTTCTTTCACGTTTTGTTCCTAAATGTTTTACTTGGATTGCATTTGCTGAATTATAGATTTGGACCACGCCTATTCATGCAAATGGTCATAGATAAACGACTTAAATGTAAATAGTCGAGAGACCTTGACCACTCACGTCTCGTAAGCGATATCAAAAATATTAAATGAAACGAGACACATAGCAATAGACTCTTGCAGAAAGAAGGTCAAAAATAAAAAAGAAATATACGGATAATTTGGATGGTTAATAAAAGACGAAGCAACAACATCCGAGGCTAACTCGTTGTATGTTTATGTAAGCTCGATGTAAAAGAACAAAAAATGTATTCTAATTTTCCACAATAGGGATATTTCCTAGGACTATTTGAGCGGGAATGTTGGCCTTCTTTAGAAAACAAAGATGGTCGTCTCGTGGCGAGCTTTGCGTATACGACGAACCTTAAAGAATCGACTCGAACGTACTTCCGAGTTATTTAATTTCCGTGTCGAATTCTAATGCAATAATAAATATGCAACCATGCGTACGAAAAATCCGTTGTTCCTCTTCGAAGTCTTGAGAAATAATAAAAAAGAAACTATATTGCACGTTTTTACCCAGTATTCGCGATCTATGAATGGGGGCTTTGAGAGTATAGGGGGTTTGCAATCGTACACGTCAAGCATCGCTTGATCTATCGTTTTCGTACGAGTAGATCGATGTAAATAATTCGACCAAATTTATGTTTTCGATTATGCGAGAAAAATGATTATTTCTTCTTCTTCATGACAATGGTGCGTTTTCAATAAGAATCTTCGTGTATATACACAAATTTATATGGGTACCAAAGCTTGGGGTTGGTCAGGCGAAATTGTTCGGAATCGTTTTCCGAATAAGCGGTCCCGTTCGTCGTTCGACGTACAAATTTTGACACGTTCGTAACTTCGTAGTTGTGCGTCACGAATCTTTGTCAGCGAGGAAGTCAAAGAGCCCGTTAGACTTTTATCATGATGGGAATACTGTACGAGAAACGGCCTCTGAAGAGGCCTAGGATTGGCCCACCGGACGTTTATCCTCAAGAGCCCAAGCAGAAAGAGGACGAGCTCACGTCCATAAACGTCAAACATGGCTTTGCCACTATGCCTCAACTATCGGATGAGTTTGGAACCGCTAGACACTGCAACGTCACCGCTGCCAAAGTCGGAGCTTACTTCAACGCTATACTGGCCAAAAAGGAGGAATTGGCGACAATGCCTGATACTGGTAGAAAGCGACAACAGATCAATCCAAAGGATAACTTTTGGCCAGTGACCGCTCGGACGAAAAACGGTATAGAAGCGTGGTTCAAAGACCTTTCGGGCTGCAAGCCACTCGTTACCTTGGCCAAGAGAGCACCCAATTTTAATAAGAAGGAAGAAATATTTATGCTCCTATGCGAGTATCAGGTACCGATGCTCAGAGCTGCTTGGTTCATTAAATTAAGTTCGGCTTACACGGTTGCTGTTTCCGAAGCTAAAATTAAGAAAAGACAGTTGCCGGATCCTACTACAGGTAAGGAAAATGTTTGCCTTTCGTTTGATATTATATACATTTAGTTTTGGGTTTGCAAAGATTTTCAACTAGAATGTACATCACTAGTAGCTATGACCTTGTTATCGCTTGTTTTTCAATTACTCCTTCTATCCAGCATAAAAAATATTTGTGCATCGCTGGAACCCAATAATGTATTTTTCATTCTCTTATATCTATAATTATCAATAATTATGTAGTGCAGATTTGGTATTCATCACTAAACAATGTTCACTGGATTTTTCTGCTCCAATCTGTGGAATCCTTGTCACTATCTATGATGCTGTGAATTACATTTTTGGAATGCAACAAAAGTCTCATTTAAAAAAGATTTTTTGATTAATTCTGCCGACAAAAATTCCTCAAACTTCTTCCAGGGTATTTGTTTAAAAATCTGCAATCTAAAATTGCAAAAATACATCTTGGGTGATAATGAAAACAAAAAAGTAACATGAATTTCGTTCCATTATAATAATGCAAATACCAAAATGTCTGTTACACATAATGCTAGTAAATTATATGGAGACCTGAAAAAGATATGACGCATTTTGTGTATTATATCCAATATATTTTTGTCTGCAGAATGGACGGGCACCTTGATAAAGTTCCTAAAAGATCAGCTATCTAAAATTCAAGAGTACTATCACTCAAGCAACACAAGCGGTAGTGCATCAAGCAATACGAGCAACGGCACATGCACGACCCCGACGAACAGCAGCACCAACAGCAGTAGTAGCAGTAGCAACGGTAATGCCAATGTACAGCCTTTGACGCCGAACTCGAATTCTCAATCGACCCCAACGGGTACATCGACACCTGCAGTCACCAATGACGACACGAAGTTGGCACTGAAACAAGCCCTGAAGCAGTGGCACTACTGCATTCAATTGGCGAAGTACATGTTTGAGGAAGGTCTTTTGGACCGTCAGGAGCTCTTGCAGTGGATTCTCGAATTATTGGACAAGATGCGCTCTGCGCCGTCCGAGGATGGGATTCTCAAGCTCTTATTACCTCTCGCTCTTCAATATCTGGAAGAGTTTGTACAGTCGGAGCTCTTGGCGAGAAGACTGGCATATCTCTGCTGCAGAAAACTCGCTCACATGTGCAGCAACGTAGACCCAAGTCTCGTGGCTCCGCAAAGTCCGTCCGTCACAACCCCGATTAAAACAGAAACCCTCAACGGCAAAGATAACCTATCTGTCGTACCGGCACAACCGAATCCACTCACAATGGCGTTCAACGAATACTTGAGTTGTTCGCACCATCGAGACGTTATTTACGCTCTTTCCACGATAATACAGGTAAGCCAGATCCATCGATGATGACCAGGCGATAATTCCCTAAAGCTTCTTTGAAACTTCTTTTATTAACATTGAATGATTCCATTTATTAATATATTATTTCAAGCAATTACTTTTCTGGAATCAGTATTTGATTTTCTTGTTATTTTTCGTAGTAACATCCTATTACTAAAACTTCCTTTTACCGCTTCGGAGAAGAAGCTATTTCTTTATCTCTTTTACCAACACAAATGAGTTAAAACATCGCCGTAATCGCGATGAAATAGATCTACGAAAAAATGCTGGAAAGGTGTCGTGTATTTAGGCGCAGTAGTAGTATTGAATCAGATTAAACTCAGTCTAAAGATACAGACTCTGAGGTGATGACGGTTTTAGACAATTAATATAACCCTTGCTATTAAACAAACAGATAACTTCTTGAGATCGTTAAAAACGAGGATTTTTATACCTTGCAAAGTTTTGGGTGACTTTTTAAAATGTAAATAAATATCATTATTTTATTTATATTTTCGAATATAAAGACGCTTTGAGATTTTTCTTAGATAAATATAGTCCTATGAATACAAAGTTGAAAAAAAACGATCCGTAATTTGAAGACTTATAGATCGCTTGTGATGTGATCTTCGAAGTAATCTATCCGTAAGGCTGACTTGTTCACAGAGAAAATTTCTGCGCAGAATCAAACAGTGAGGAAGTTAGGTACAAGCGTCTAGTAGTTGACTTTGGGCTATTAATCCGAGATGAAGAAAATCGTGCGCTGACTTTTTCATGAATATAAAAAATAGTGTAAATTTACAGGTGATAACGTTGGAGTGCCCAACGGCATTGGTCTGGAACAGCGTGGGCGAGAACAAATCGCCATCTCTCTTGAACGGTTCGCCTCTCGATTATCTGTTGTGCCCCCCAGCTGCGTTACCTTGTCCACCAGCGAGCGCTTCGAACCCAACGATGAAGCAATTGAAGGGTGCCCAGGAAAATATACGTTTGAGATCTCAAGCTGCGGAGGGACGATGGTCATGCGACAAATGGCAGCAGAGTAGCGCCGGAATGACGACAACGAAGGTTTTGGCAGCTCTGGACGCCCTTGATCGTCATAGTTTCGATCGAATGGACACGATGAATTCCTTGGACACGCTTTACACCAAAATATTCACAGCATCACCCCGCGAAACGAACACCACCCCGACGGTTAATTCGCCGAACAACGAGCGTGATAATTCAAAAACCGAATACAATCCTCAACAAGATTCGGCAGTCGTTGATATACTGTGCGAATGGGCGGTCAGTGCCGAGAGATGGGGTGAACATCGCGCGATGGCGGTTGCTAAACTTTTGGAGAAGCGACAGAGCGAAGCGACTGGCGAAAATAACGACAACGATGACAAGGACAGCGTTTGCAGTAACGGCACTCCACCTGGCTTGCCGATCTTCCAACCGTTGCTCATGCGGTTTCTCGACGTTGATGCACCCGTTCAGGACAACTCGTCTCCGCAGAGCAAAGCACAATTTACCAACCTCGTTCATCTGTTCTCCGAGCTTATACGTCATGATGTCTTCTCTCACGATGCCTACATGTGTACACTTATTTCGAGAGGTGACCTTATACAAGGTTGGTATAAAGTCAACGCTCATTGCCGTCACATGGATTTGGGCAAGACTGAGAAGTTTGGTTTTGCGACTGTGGAACGTTGCATAATTATTCGTCCATGCAACGACAGAAAATTGCTTCGATGCCCTTGTCCAATGTAGGAAAACTTATCGATGTTGTTTTTTTTTGTTTCAAGGTCCCGCAGCGAGTAAACCGGGAACTCCGAACAATCGAGACCTCATTGACGAGGACAGTTTGTTCCCGGGAATCGACCTCAAGCCGCCGAAACTCGAAGTACCCGATCATGGGAGAGCGATGGATTACGACGACAGTAAGATCGACGACGATTTGGACAAGCTTTTGCAGCATATAAAAGAGGATCAGCAAAATAGCATGGATGCGCCTGATAGTCCGAAAGACGACGCGCTCGCGGGCCACGGAGCACACGAAGGTCTCGACTCGAAGACGCCTTCGAGTCCGAGTCGCCATTTGCTCTACACTACGCATTTTCCTCTACCGCAGGTAAATCTCATTGACTCCATTCGTCGTTGCGATCAATGATACAGATTTCATTCGTTTAACGATAACTCTTCAGGACGAGACTTGCAGTCAGCACGATTGCAATCAGCGTCACGTATTGCTGTACGGTGTAGGACGTGTGCGTGACGAGGCTCGTCACGTTGTGAAAAAGATGACCAAAGAGATTTGTAAGCTTTTCGGCAAGAAATTCAGCATCGACGTTGCCGAGGGTGGTAAAGTGAAGAAACACTCTAGGAGCGAATTCAATTTCGAGGCTATAACGCAAAAATTTCAGAATCTCAGTTACTTCGATCAGCACGTTGTAACGTGGCAATGCGCGACGCAGGTAATCGAGATGCTAAATACGTTTGCACTCGCTGGCTCGTCGTATCTTCCGGTCCAGGAACACGTCGCTTTTCTCTTCGATTTGATGGAGCTTGCCTTGAATATTTACGGTCTTATAGACGTGTGCATACAAATACTGAAAGAGTTGCCCGAAGTCGAGTCACAGCTCGGTGTGCGTAATAGCCAACTGGTGAGAAGTTACACGACTACTTTGAGTCTCTACGTTGTCGGTGTTCTCAGAAGATATCACTGCTGTCTTTTGCGTGAGTTCTTTCATCGTGTTCCTCAATGTTGGTTTTCGAATTTCGCTCGATGTATGTACATAAAAAGAGTACCTTCGTATTTTCAGTATCCCCGGAGCAAACAACTGCAGTTTTCGATTTACTCTGCAAAGTCGTCAAACACGTGTCGAATCCGAGCGATTGCAGTTCCGCGGAACGTTGCGTACTCGCTCATCTTTACGATCTGTACTCGTCGTGTTCCCTGTTGAAAACGAAGCCCCACGGGGTGGAGCCCTTCAGCAATGCTTATCCGAAGATTCGAACAGCTCTGTACAGCGCTATACAACCAACACCCTCGAATCACGTGTACAACTCTCAATTTATGCTGGAAGTGTTCAACAGCCCGAGACGCGGTGGTAAAATCGAGCCTCAGTGGCCTCGGCAACTCAACGAAACACCGGCGAACCGTTACAGTTTCGTGTGCAACGCGATCGTCGCCGTATGCAGCGAAAATGACAACGACAAGTTGAACGACATTGCGATAACTTGCGCTGAATTGACAGCTTGCTGCAACCCGCTGAGCGCTGAATGGCTCGGTGTTCTCATGGCGCTTTGTTGCTCCTCGAACAGTTCAGCGTTCTACATCGACGTTCTCAATCAAGTGGACGTTCAAGATTTGAGTATTCACAATTCATTGGCAGTATTCACTTCCATATTGATTGGTAAGTCGCCGATGAACTTTCGTTTGATCACGATGGATCACGCAACGAAAACAGCGGTAAATATTCCATAATTATTTTTGTACTTCCTCAGCGCGTCACTGTTTTTCCCTCGAAGACTTTGTCGTTCACATCGCTTTGCCATCTTTGGTGAAAGCTTGCAACGAGGGCCGTGGTGACGCGGACACGGAAGCGGAGGCGCGGGGTCGTTTGACCTGTCATTTGCTACTTCGCCTCTTCAAGACGGTCGAGTGTCCCCAACCGGCGCTCTACTCCGTCAGTACAAGCCCTCATCCGCTGCCAAGTGGAAATCCTCGGGGTTACAGCATAAAGCTCAGTTGCGATCGGCACTTGCTCGCCGCGGCTCACAACAATATTCGCGTTGGACCTGTCCTCGCCGTTCTAAAAGCTATCCTCGTGGTTGGGGACGCCACAGCGGGTAAACAACCACCTAAAAAGCCTGACTTGCCAATGGTGCACTCGGGACAGACCAGTGGACCCGCGAGCGTAGGCGGCTCCGCATCCGGACCCGGAGAATTGTCAATAAGCCATATTCTCGGAACAAGCGATATTCTTGGTGGTGGCGATGATTTGGGCCTCGAATTAGCGATGTCCTCGTCGAGCAGCAGCGCTGGTATCGCCACTGAGAACGTAAAAGGACTCTCGGAGTTCGCACAGCACGTTTTACGACAGATATGCAGTCAAGAATGGGTACTGGAGAGGTGCTTGCAAAATCCCGAGGAACTCTGTCACCCGGACATGCTGCTTGACAATATGTTAACGCCTCGACAGGCCCAACGACTTCTTCACATGATTTGTTATCCGGAAACGTCGTTGGACGCGTTTCATGATCAACGAACACACATCACCAGTATTCTCGAGAATCTCGAGCAATGGAGCCTTCGCATGTCCTGGCTGGATCTTCAACTCATGTATAAACAATTTCCACCGTCTTCGAACGATCTGTCGCAGTGGCTGGACACCGTGGCTAAAGCGGCGATCGACGTCTTCCAATTGAACACCCTCTCGGGCAAAACAGATAAACGTTCCGGTTCCATCTGGCTCGTAGCGCCATTGGTCTCGAAATTACCCTCGGCCGTTCAAGGTCGAGTGTTGAAAGTAGCGGGGCAAGTTCTGGAGTCAGGAAATTGGTCGAAAACTGCTGGACGCGAGAGAGGACGGATGAAGTCTCCCTCGCTCTTCAATCATCAACCATTTCTCTCGCTGGTTCTTACCTGCCTGAAAGGTCAGGATGATCAACGCGAGGGACTTCTGACTTCGCTTCACTCGCAACTCTCCCAATTTCTCACTACGAGCAAAGAGGAGAAAAACGCCGGTTCGGAAGATCCGAAAGGACGCGAAGTCGTACAGGACGCTCTCCAGCTTCGGTTCAGTCTCGTAGGCGGTGTTTTCGATACGATACAGAGAAACACGACTGTCACTACTGATTGGGCGATATTGCTTGTTCAACTCGTCAGCTACGGTGTCATCGATCTGAACAACAATTCCGAACTCTTCACCACCGTTATTGATATGCTCGCTACACTCATACATTCCACTCTCGTGTCGGACTCCCAATCCGAAAAAGACGAGAACAAAAAGCACTACCAGAATTTAATGAAAAAGTTGAAGAAAGAATTGGGCGATAGAAATTCGCAGAGCATACAATTCGTCAGGCAATTATTGCCACTGCCGAAACTCACGATGGAGGTTATAGCTTGTGAACCGGTCGGATCGTTGACGGACACGAAGGGCAATAAAATCGCCGGTTTCGACAGCATCGACAAGAAACAGGTGAGAAATCGTGAAACTCGGTTTTTCGTTCAGACCCCTAAGGATTCGACGTTTTCTTATTTTTTTTTTCTTTTTTTTTTTTGATATTCTCTCTTCCAGGGATTACAAGTCTGTGATTCTCAGAGAGTATCCGCGTGGGAGTTGCTGGAAGGTCACAAAAATCCGGCTCCACTTTCCTGGGCCTGGTTTCGTGCGGTCAGAATCGAGCGCAAGCCTCTGACGTATCAGAGCGCCCACAAACTTCTGCGATACCACACGCACAGTCAGATAAGACCGGCGAGTCACTATCTCGATCCGCCGCCATTGCCCCCTGAGGATCTCGAGCCTGATAAGAAGGAATCGGAACCTGGTAAAGCGGACACACCGATGAGCGTTGATTCGCCGAGTCGTAGCGCCGGCGGAAGTGTTACCGGTACCACAGGGACGACCACTGCCGGCAAGGGCAAAGCTATGAAACCTCGAAGGCACCGAAAGAACAAGAACGCCGCAGCACCAACGGTACCTATGCCGCAGCCGATGCCGGTACGTATGGTTTTTCTCAATCAGCACGCTTCGATTCCACACTTCCTTCGCGAATTTTTGTCGATCGGACCCCAGACATTTTTCAAATCGTTGTATTTCGTTTTGTATAATCAATCATCCTCAAATAAATAAATAGCCAAAAATTTCTGTTGGATTAAAAAGATTCTTCATTCAAATTTTACTCTCCCCCAGCAACAGGCACCAGCTTCAATGCAGCAACTACCGTACGGCACTCCGCAACAGCAGCAACAGCAACAGCAGCAGCAGCAGCCTCAACCCCAGCAGATGGCTCAGCAAGCCCCGCCGCAGCAAGTGCAGCAGCAGCCGCAAGTACAAGTGGCGCAGCAAGCTGGAATGTTTACCGGTCAGGCTCCGCAGCCTCAGCAACAGTGGTATCCGAATCAGCAGGGTCACACGCCACCGCAGCAATACAGTTACGGCCAACAATTGCCACCGACGCCGGTCGGAGGTCCGCGTTACGAGCGTCCCGGGATGAACAATCAATCGAAGCAGGCACTTTCGAATATGCTGCGAATGCGTTTACCGACGAATCAATTCATCGGCAATCAGCAGCAGCCGAACGCTGCACCGGTCGCTGGTCCTGGAGCTTTTCCGGGAATGCAGAGGCAATTCATACGCCAGCAATTGAGAGCGCAAGCCCACGGCGCACCTGGTATAAGCCCAACCCAGGGAATGTTTCCACCTCAGCAACAACAACAGAACATGTATCCGAGTATGCAGCAAGGGATGAATCAGAACTACGCTGGCTACGGTGGACAACAGATGATACCGCAGCAACAGCCTACTTCTCAGCAGCAGCAAGTCCAACAGCAACAACAGCAACAGCAGCAGCAACAGCAACAGCAGCAACAACAGCAACAAGTGCAACAGCAGCAGCAACAGAATCAGCAACAAGTCCAAGCGGCTCAGCAGCAACAAATCTTGCAGCAACAACAGCAACAGCAGCAACAACAGCAACAGGCACAAGCTGCGCAACAGCAACAAGCCAGCATGATGACCCCTCAACAACAGAGCCTCATGTTCCAAAACCAGCAACAGTTATTAGGCACCCAGAGAGGACAGGAGTACATGCAGCAGCAGAGGATGCAACCGGGCGCCACTAGACCACCTTATCTTCAAGCACCAAACGTCACGATGAACAGCATGGGACCCATGGGCGCGGGGGTTCAGAACCAACCGGCACCACCTTATAGACAAACCGGTGGTAAACCCGGCGCTGTTGGTGTCGGCAATGTCGGTGCTGCCACCGTTGGGTTACAGTCGAATCAACAGTTTCAGCAAGTACGGCAAAGTTTATTTTCTTTCATGCAAATTACAAACTGGAATACCTAGTAAATATTCGTTCATTGAGAACGTACACGTTAGCTCGGCATCCTTGAGAAATGCAAGATTTGCGTTTCTCAAGGCTGATTTCTAGTTTTCTGTTAACAAAGGAATTTTCATTGATTTCAGCAAGCGATAAACCAACAACGTATGCGACAACAAATGCTAGCTATGCAACAACAGGCGCAGCAACAACAGGTTCAGCAACAGGCCCAGCAACAACAACAAGGAGGTACGGGCGGTCAGCAGCCCACGCCCCAACTCGTCGCCCATCTTCAGAGACACCTCAATCAACCACCCCAGCATCCCTATCAACATCAACCGCCACCATATTAGTGAAAATTTCGGAGCCAGCGTCATAGTAAATGTATTACAAGGAAACTTTTCGTTACAAAGTTCGCGGACGTTTCCTCGTTTGCGTGAGCGCGACAATTGTGGAACTCGAAAGAACTTCGTTTCGTATTGTACATATATTTTTACTTGAATTGTGTGATGAATATTCGATGGTTGCGCAAAAGCAACGGAAAGACTATTATGATCCGACGATATACACGATTACCGATATTCAAATGTTGACAGTAGCGATTTATGATAGTGACGAACATTACACATACACACTTATACATAGAGGGAGAGAAACAGAGGTATGTTTATTTTTCTTCCCATCTTGGCGAGGATTATATTCGCGATAGATCGAACTCTTTCGATTCCAACGAGTTCGTGTCGTTTTATTATTATTTAAATAATATACATTAAAAAGCCAAGCGAATACGTGAAGTACGGAAAGTATAGACCAATTTAATATTTTTACAGAGTGTGTGATTGCGTGTTTGCGCGTGGTTGAAGAATCCACGTGTGGATACTGTAGCCTCGGGACCAAATTGTCCGAATATTATTCCCGAAGTTACATCATATTTAACTCCGCATTCGTGACCCCCCCTGCCCCAAAACTGTTCTTTACAAATGTAAATAATCGCTGCCACTCTTGAATAATTAATCATTATAATTCAGCAAAAAAAATAATCAAACGCGAACCGTGGAAAAATAAATTGACTTTTGATAATAAGCCGTAGAACGAGAGCGCTCGGTATCACAAGGGACAATACGATTGGCTGAAAACTGCATCAGGGACTTTTTACCGGTTTGATCAAACGTTGATGTGCTTCACAAAAAATTTATGTTTGTCCCCAGGTAATATATAAATACAAAAGAACAAAAAGTGTTTCGGGATCTTTTTCAAAATACAAAATGCCGGCACCAAGGCGATTATCCAGAGCTATCTCTTTTCTGCATAGTGGATTTTCAATTTGTTGCATGGAATCTCGATGGAGGTAGTCAAAGTTTTTTTTAAAATCTGATATTAGAGTATCAACGATTTTCAAGAATTGCTAAAAAAATATTTGTTATATTAACATGTTTATAATTTTCAACGGAAAATGCTAATGTGTTGCTTCTAATATATTGTTTGATATCTACAATTTCGATTCTTTAAAAAGTTAACGAGATGGCTTCGGACAAAGATGCCAGTGCCAATATTTTGTGCTACAAATATTCCTCGAGAAAATATAAATTTTCGATAAAGTTCATTAATTCTATAAAACTCGATGTACGTCGCCGTATCAGTTTTCGGCCAACGGCAGTAATATTCCTCGAAGAAAAATGAAACAATTATTCGTTTTAGATACGAGCGCGCGACTAATTATTCCGAGACCTTTGTACATTTCCATTCAAATTAAGTTAAGAATGATTGGTTAGAACTATGTAAAAAGTTATAAGCGATTCCGATACAAGGGTGCAATTTGGAAACCGTTTTCAATGGAACAATAATCATCAATGATAACATTTATTCATGAGCCCACAGTGCATCGTACAAACATATCTCGTTTTTAAATTTCACTTTTCGTGAAATCGCACGAATATTCGTCGACTGTTCAACCCCTGGCGAACTCGAAGCCACAATCCTTAATTCTGTTCGTATAAGACCCTGGTGTTTTCCAATTCCCTGCTGTCCATAGGCAGGGAACATAATTCCGCAATCTGAAACCATCCATAAGTACGAGGTAAATTTTCTGTACCACTCAAACGTTTGAGAATTATCGCATTGCTTTAATATTTCTCCTGGTCAATTTAGTTCACAGAAACAGTAATAAATACATGTAAATAATTAAACCGCCGTGCGTAATTGATTTTTATAGTGTGATTCCTTAATCAACAAACAATGTTGGAATGCTTTCAATGTATTTGTTGTAGACTCACCTTCCTCTTGTCTGTCGTTATTTTCAAGCTTTATCGCAGTTCAGCACCAAAGTGTTCTCACCAGCAAAAATGGCAGCACGTCGTTACGATGTTAAAGAATGGCCACGAAGTTTGGCCGCTCTGGAAAAAAAGTGTTTATTCATGAAAATTGGACTACGATTTATTGACTTGTAGAATTGATTCATTTATCGTAGCCTCATGAATGATTTGAAATCACAGTACTTGATAAACACGCCAAACAAAACTCATGGATGCTGCCCAATGGTTTTTCATTATTCAGCAATCCTGGAAGAGAATAGTCCCTATAATGTTAGCTCCGCAGACTCGAAAACTGGTACTTCAGGTATTTCGTTTTTATCTTTGCGAGCTCCAGTTTTGTGTATCGCAGGAAATAGGTTCACTCATTAACTTCAACGGTGAACCCGAGAAGGACGACTAAAAGGCTACATCCATAGAGCTTCAAAGGCGCGTTCTGTAGCAAGCCTCAAACCTTTTACTAAATAATCATTGGCTACTTTTTGTACAAGCAGAAATGTATGCAAAGTTATGAAAATTATTTGTTCGTAGTTTCTCATTCAACCTCAGCATAGATCGTATAATGGTTTAATGCAAGTAATAATTTACTTTCCTCAACAACAAAAATTATAATAGCGAAATCAATAAACTGCACACAACACGAATATGAAGAATGGAAATATTTTTAATATTTGATCTTCCACAAATGGAAATATTTATGAACTTTCTTGTCTTCCTTATTAACTGCAATTAACTGTGTATCGCTATGCGCAATAATCAGATATAAAGTTATAGGTGATCGAGTACACAGACAAGCAAACAATCTTGCAAATACATTTTTTGTATTCGCTTTTTTTTATGATTTTAAAGAAACTGCAGATGTTACAAACCATTTTTTAAAACTCATGTGTAAAGATATAATAATTGTCGAAGTTTGAGAAAAAAAACCATCTACTTACTTTTGTTCACTCATCGATCTGTTTCTTCGTAAGCGGTGGTAATTTCTAGATATCCGTTCATGGATTCCCACTTTGCAGGTTCTTGGCGTCCTACAGAGGTTAAATAATTTTGAATCCAGAAAACATTTTTTCGTACGCCGAACTAAATGGACGATATTTTTTCTCGACTTAAAATCTTTTCACATAATTATCAGGCTAGTTTTACTTACTTTGCTCCATAGAAATCGCTTTCCGATACAATTATTTAAAAATAGGCGTCCAAAGGCTATGTAGTACGTACTCGACAAGCGGATCTATTCGCCATATTGGATTGTCTTTCTGAAGTCTCGAAAGCGGGAAAAAATAAACACCCGAAGTTGGGTTCGGTTTGGCTGAAATTTCGTACATATATTCCATTCGATATAAAACATTCCATTCGCCAAAAAGGAAGTTCGGCGAATTCGTATAGTCTATGAGAGATCAAATGTTAGAATATATTTTCTCAGCCTTATCTGCATCGCTGGCCATTGTATTCTAAGGTAAGCAAAAGTGCTGCTATTGCAGCGATTTATGTTTGTGCAACTGATATGTATGTGAGTATCGGTTGCGACACATTCATATACGTACTACGTGTGTTTTTTCTTCACGGTGCGGTCGTAACGAATCCACACGCACATGCATACACACGAGTCCAAAATTATCACTACCAACGTCAACATTATCACTACCAACGTCACGAGGGGCCGCGTCGAACGTTTCCAGCGTGTTCGTCATTCCCTTAAGAACTGTCCTTCTATGGACATCTGGCTTCGTTGGTATTACGAAGCGTCCAATTACGAGTCTTCGCGCCGGTGAATTCTCACGGAATAACTAGCGCCAAGGTAAGAATTAGAATTATAAAATGCCGACGGGATATAAACCTTTTTAATAATGGAAGTATTGCAGTCGACCCTCCTCCTTCTTAATCCCCATTAGGCTGTTTTCGGCAGTATAGTTTCAAAACAATTGTTATGTCGTCAAAAGGGGTTAAGTACGAAGACAAACCGGTGTTGAGTTACTACGAGACATTGCTGCGAAACAGTGATGTTGATCTGTTACGCGGGCATCATTGGCTCAATGACGCGATAATAGGATTTTACTTCGAGTTTCTTGAGCACAAGCATGAAGATTCCGAAAGAGATAACAGAGAAGTTCTCTTCGTCAGTCCGTCCATGACGCAACTTCTCAAGCTCACTGATCCCAAGATGTATTCGTGTTTGCTCGAACCTCTCACTGCTACCGCCTTCAGCTATGTCTTATTTCCTCTGAACAATTGCGAAAGCAGAAATGCTGCGGGAGGTTCGCACTGGAGCCTGCTTGTCTTCTCCAAGAGGGAAAACAGCTGCTTTCATCTGGATTCCCACAGAGGCACCAATAGACACATGGCCTTTCGATTCGCGAAGGATATAATGGACTATCTCTCGGATTCTAAAGATACCAGCAGCGTGGAAGAACTCGGCTGTCCTCAACAGAACAACGGCTACGATTGTGGATTGTTCGCTATCTGCCTAGCCGATAGCATTCTGAAGCACATAGCCAGGGAGCCGGAAATAAGGAAATGCAGATTTGATGGTGTTGCTGCTTGTGTCCGTACTAAGAGAGAAGAGTTATTGCATTTGATAGAAGAACTGAAGGATGTGGAACAAAAATGAAAACCTTTGTTTATATTTTATTACTGAATGATATCACTTGCTCCAATTGTATAATACCATACAGCATTAAATGATCTCCATACCATTCTTTTCTGCTTTTCAATAAAAGATTCAAAAGCATATTCATTCAAGATATACTCAATAAATATTACGTTTGAAAAATGAGTTAATTTTTCAAATCAAGGTTATAAAAATAGATTTCAAGAGGGTCACAGGGGAATAGAGCTTTAAACCAACGGATTATGAGAAGCATGCCACGAAAATGATTGATTTGTGTAGATTGCGAATTTCTTTAAACCTAAATCACTGCGATATCCAGGTAGGTGACACGGCGAATTACTCCCGTGCATTTAAATTAATCGCGATTCGTCCGCATTTTTTAGTTAATTCCTTCACCAGCATGAGGCGCGACTTATTCTGTGAGAATATTTTTGTCGGAGGCATGAGATTCACAGACGATTTTTAGATAAACATTTGTAATATTTTTTCGTACAAGCACAATGCGATGGATAACCTGAAAAATTGCTATACGTGTAAGTAGCAACCTAACTCCGTAATCAAACAGTATTCATATGTCAATAAACATTCACAGAGGTACGAAACATACAATTATTTATCATGAAATAATTAAACTTGTAAATCTTGAAAACATTAGTGAACACGTTTGCGAAAATACTCTCGTTATTGTTGTAGACGCATGCAATGAGAGCTGGTGAACTTTTTTAAATATAACAATAATATATTGAAGATATTAATCAGTACCAAATACTTCCATTTTCATACATATCTCTGCGCTATTGTTTTTTGACGTAATCGCCAGTCTATTAATTGTGATATCGTAATAAACATGTCATATATACTGATAGCGGATATTGCCGGATTACATACACTATATATGTATAAGCACGAGCATGCGAGGTGGTCATAGCATAACTACCGCTAAAAGTGTCAAAACAAGACATTACAAACTCCGGATATTGAGCACAGCAAAGATACCCCCCTGACTCCCCCGATGAGAACTCCGAAGAAATCCATACATTTCATCCGTCGATATGAAAGTTTTCTGCACCAACCGTACTACGGATTCTTTAGCAGCGTTCACTAGATCTCGCTAGTATTCGGTCGTTGGGACAGAAAAAAACATCACGAGACTTTGGATTGGGAAGCGTAACGAAGCCTTGTACACGGCCTTTCTCACTCTATACGGATGTTTTTTCTCTCTCAGCAGTTGTGCCGCTCGCCCCGCGTCGACTGGTTGTAAAAGTTGTGCCCGGTGCTCGCGTTTCGTGCCTTTCCCACGATGTGTTGCTGACGTGCTCGGCGCGTTGAGATCTCGCAGACTTCCAATTATTTCTCATTTCTTTTTTTTTTACGTACCGCATCAAAGTCCGCCGAACGTGTCTTCACCCGCGTAATGTAGAATATTAAAATTTCGCGAATAAGACCCGATTGTGCGTGGACGTTTAAAAAAATCAGAAATGATTATCGCTCGTGAAAAGTGCCGGAAACATCAACGTCACGTGCTGCTCTAGGTGAGTACAATCCGTAAGAGTCCTTCTGAAATCCTTTCCTCGCAAAACATGGCTATTCGCTAAACGAAAGTGCCTGCACATATGTAGATGCGTACACAAATATTGCAAAGGTTTGTTTCGGTCGAACCCGACAGACGCCGCGTGGCACCATAACGCTTGACAGCCAAACGGCTGTTTTTACTTTTCGCGTTCTTTTTTTCCTCGGCTTCAAACGTTTTTACCTTCATCCTGCATACGCGTATCCGATGACTTTACGAAACATACGTAAGCCGAGAATCGGCGTTGTTATTGATTCGGAAAAAAATGAAAATATACAGATTTCGCAACGTATTGTATTCCGAACAGTTTTACTACAAGTCGGGCTTGCCGGAAAAATGGAGGGGAAGGAGTGTAGTTGTACGTGAATTTCGGATTGTGAAAGTAAAGTCTCGTGATCGATTCTCGAGATTTTTGTTGTTGTGTCGTAGCTTTGCTTTTTATTACAGTTTTATTTCGGATTGCAATGGTGGGGGTTGGGAATGAGGTAGGCGCTGTGGTGGGGAGCTCGAGAAATATATCGTATGCACTTGTTCGCACGCAAAGACCGTTCCTCATTGATTCGCAAGTCACAAAAAAGAGATGATCGTTCTCGAATTCGTACGAACGAGTCTCGTAACGTTGGTTCATGAATATTTCAACTGTATATGAAAAATTTAATAATTATTAAAAGTATTATCGATGTAAATGATTTATGTGATTATTATAATTATTTAAAAATATTAAATTATACATATTTATGCAACGGGAAAAAATATATCATTTAAATATAAAATAATATCTAACATTGTTGTATATCATATACGATAAATATTAGACTTTTTTAAAAACACCTGTTTTTCGATTTACACGAAGTTGTTCAGGTTTGCATCGTTTATATGCAAGAAAAACAATTTTTTTTACTTGAAGAATTTTCTCGCAGGTTCGAGCTACGAAAATCACGTAAACATTTTTCAAAATTCTCAGTTATCAAGTTCCGAAAATACAAAAGAATTATTTAATAGTAATAAAAATAAGGAACTAAAGAATAAAAAATATATCCGTTGCCGGGCAAATTTAAAATCGTACGTTTGGACTGAAAGCGTTAGGAGTTTCAACCGCGATTATCGCGAATCTAGCACGGCCTATCATCGTGAAGTACGTTTACGATCGCACGGCGTTAAAAAGTGATAACCCAAACGAACTTGTCGGAAATTCTATTTCAACCCTCCTCGGTCATAATGGGTAAAATCTGTTAACTTTTCGTCGATCATATCTGATGGTCCAAGGCTTTGAACATAAATTTAGCCGTGGCTCAATACTAATATTATTTCCCCTTGAAGTATTACTTTCAAGCAGTATCATCTACAAATTTCCATTCATGATATAAAAAATTGATAATCTTGATGATGTTTGATTTTTGTTATCAATAAAGTGGATGATTTTTTATTTTCTTTTTATTAATAACGTTGATTATTTTTTCTATAGGTAAAGTTGATTTTTGATAAAGTTAACAATTTGTTTTTTTTTTTTTCGTAAAGGAACTTCTTTCTGCCGCATCGATACTTCGCGATTTTTTTTCAACGAATCGCCATGTTCTTTTTGCGAATCGATTTTTTATACGTCATCTGCAATGTTGGCGGCGCGTTTTCAAATGTTGCCATCCACATCGAACTTCGAGTCTCGTCGCGATCTTTTTTTTGAAAATTGACTTTGAAACGTGCTACGAAACATGGCCAAAAAAAAAAAACGGAATTCCAGATTTTCAAACGCCGAAAATGAAAACGATTTTTTGAGGATTTACAAAATTTACAAAAAAAATAGGTAAACCGTAGTCGCGAATATACGAGGTTATGTTGTAAACGTAAAAAGCACGTCCTTGGGGTGGTTGCAGTTCTGAAAATAGAACGCTGGTGGTGATATTACCCTATCGATTTTCCTTCCATCCTGGATGGAAGAGCTCTTTCTCATGGCCCGTCTGGAAAGCGATTATGCCGCTTGTACCGCTGAAAAGGGCAGCGAACGATTTTTCTACATTTTATTAGATTGTGTAAGATTACGAGTACAAAGTTTATCGCAATAATTCGAATTGAGTTTTCCCGATTGATATGCTAATTTACGCGTATGTACGCTTCGAGGAACAAAAAAAAAAGTTCACTTTCACTCGCGGTCTCTTATCTGCGAATATCGAATCGAAACGATGCAGATAAACGTGTCCGTATGATGATTGCGATTTTTCGAGATACTCGTAAACTCTCTCCGCCTCTCCGGCTTCTCAACGAAGTAATAAAAATTCACGTGAACGCCGCTGGAACAAATTCGACGAAAATAAATACACAAAAGTATAATTTCCAGAGAATGACAGGTGTAGCGTTACGTAACTTTAGAAAGAAATCATATTAGCTTAATTATTAATTAGGTATTTAATTTAATTATTATTTTTTATTTTTATATTTTTGTTTACGTAGATAATAATTTTTTTCAATGATTTTATTTATTATTAAATTCATTGCTGAAGTTTGAACGAGTTTGGCTATTATCAATTATTATTAATAAGCGAATTAATAATCTATTGATTGATTATTAAAATTCATTATTTTTATAATTATTTATTTGGATTTATCGTGTAACGGTGGGCGGGTTTGGGTTTGGGGGATTAACAAACATAATATTGATTTCTCTATTATTTATAATTTTCATGGTAAATATTAGAGTTAATAAAAATTATAATAAATTTATTGTAAGTAAATGAATTAATAAAGTTAAATAAACTTTAATGTTCATTTCGTATAATGTCACGACGCAAAGGGCTTTATATCTTGAATTTTACGAAACTTTTTAATATTTTTGTTTCGTATCAACCGACTGAGTGCAATCCACGCGGACCGCAGACCGCTAGAGACACGTTTTACACCGGTCACCATAACGGCGTTCCCAGTCGTTATATATTCATTTTAAAAATTTCTCAACATACCTCAACATTTATACTTTCGTATTAAAGAAGCTTTGAAATAAATCGCGAAAATCGTATTTGAGATAATAATTCACAAAAGTCATCTACATTGAAAAATACAATAAACATTACTTACATCGACCGTTATCAACATTTTTATAAAACGATTTTTAAACATTTTTATGAAACGATTTTTAAACATTTTTATGAAACGATTTTTAAGCATTTTTATAAAACGATTTTTAAACATTTTTATAAAAAGACACTTTTATTAAAGGGTTAGAATAACGAATACTTTAATTACTAATAATTATTATTATCATATTCAATTCGCTCATTTTTCGTTAAAGCTGTACGTGAATGTTTACACTTTTCAGATGCGATAAGAACGCGATAGAATCGACGCGGTGTTCCGTGGACAAAACGCCGTTACTCGATGTTTTTCTACCTCCCACCCCCCCTTCTTCTTCTTGTACTGTCGTATTTTGCCCGACTGTTTTTATGGATTTTTTTCGATGTGAAACAAGTAATGCAGGAAACTGCAGTGCGGTACGAGCACGTTCGGTTTTTTACCGTCTAAGCGAGAAGAATGCAAACTGATTGATCGACGGTGTTCACTTTTTTCAGACATCGGCACGGGAGTTGCCTGTAAACAACGATCAGACAACTGACCCGAGTTTTACTGCGCAAGCCCTTTGGTTTCAATTATTTAATTCCGTAGATTCGTTCATTTATTTAAGGGGGCTGATATCGTTGAAAGGCAAAGAAAATTATTTTTTAGTCTTTTTCCCACCTAGATAGACAGTCATGGTTTCATGAATAACGTCCGAATTAATAAAAGCCAGTGAATTAAAAAAAAAAACATTTTAACCGAGATTTTTAATTTTTTTTTTAACCATCATTGTAAATTGCAAATTCTTAGAAATCTGGGCAGGAATTAAATGAAAATGAAATGAAAATTCCGGAATTTGATATTTTATTTAATATTAAATTATTTTTAATGAATTAAAATTGCGGAATTTTATATTAATATTTTATCGATCTTAGATTTTCTTTTTGGAATGAGGAAAAGAAGAAAACGCTTATTTCGCAGTGAGAGAGATGAACGTTTTGAAGACCAGACGAAGATGACTCGACGTGTACAAAGAGACAGAAATATTTCGAGTGTTCCTTATCAGTGCGTTATCGAGTGACATCGATTTCATATCGCATCCGTCGTTCTTTTCTAAAAAGAGAACGCTTCATTCACTTTGAAGTGAAATATCAAACGAAGTCCAGAATAAAGGCAGATAACAAAATTAATAACTTTTGTTGAAAACGATTAAAAAAAAAACAAAAGAAAGAATGGATATTTTTATGCAGTTTTTAACGAGATTATGAATAAAGATATTTATGGAGGGTTTGTTAGGCTTCGTAAATATACTCTTGAAATACTTAAAAAAAACATTATATATTTTATAAACTTTTAACATACAAAAACACTATTTGAATACAACGCCTCGATTAGTAGATCGTCCAAAACAGAAAATTTTTGAATTTTTCCATTCAATGTGTCACTAGCAACCGAGTGAACAAGAATCTTAAATATACATGCAAAAATAAAAAAAGCAAAAAAAAAAAAAATAATTGTCGAATATATTTACTTTCGAAAAACGTCGAAAAAAAAAATCGATCTTTTTTCCATATCTCAAACTATAATCCTGCCTCAACGTAACGACAATTCGTAAAAATAAAATTAATTAAAAAATGATTAAATTGGATTCCAAGAAGATGTAATTATTAGAAATACAAAATATTTACTAGAAAATAATTTTGCAATAAACATTTTGTTTATTACAAAAATGTTTATTACAAAATCGTATTTTTTTTATAATAACAATTTTACTTGAGCAATTAAGAAACATATTTTCACATTTGAAAAGAAGGTATATAACGAAGATGCAATAATGAAGCACTTGTTATTCTACAAACATTCCCAACGAGGGTTCACAAGAATCTACATTCTTTTAAACGATACATTTTCATATGCGTTATAACGGGACGCGCGTTTGCTTCCGTTATATCTCGGCTATTATCCAGAAAAACGGAAGTTGAGAAACGTTTGCCAAGAGCAACGAACCTCACGTATTATACATGTGTGGGCCACGCCTGTACATCTGTACATAATTTACAGTTGAACGTACATACATTTTAGATGGTATCGCGATGAAAGCACGCCACAGTTTATACTTCTTTACGCTCTAAGATTCTTACCTATCGTGTACCATTACAGGATACGATTGTACACATCCATCCATCTAATTCACAAAATATGAGTTCGCATCCGATCGTGAAAAAATTCATTATACACGACGAGGATTAAACTTGAAAAAACAATAAAAATCGGATTTTAAGAAAAATACATATAAAACTAATAATGAAGATAATTATAATAATAATTAGGATACAAAGAAATTGACCTTTTTTCGCAAATTTCTCAAAATATTTACTTTTCGATTTGCAATAAATCTATGTAATTTTCGATAATGAATAAAAATAAGAAGTTGAAGAAAAAATTGGATTCAAGGATGGCGCGGCCCGCACGCGAATTCGGCCACGAAGTTTCGACTTTTCGGGCGAAGAATCGTGGCAGGACAATTGCCGAGCGCTGAGCGTGGGCGCGTGTTTGTTTGCGTACACGTGAATTCGTTACGAGCG
Source organism: Ophioninae sp. A BG-2022a (assembly GCA_030523105.1). Taxonomy (NCBI): domain Eukaryota; kingdom Metazoa; phylum Arthropoda; class Insecta; order Hymenoptera; family Ichneumonidae; species Ophioninae sp. A BG-2022a. Next base: position 207 of record JAPYZI010000222.1, on the reverse strand, counting down.
CTGCGTGGAGAAAAGACGCGCCTAGTTTCGTCGCAACGAAAACACACACGTATATGTACGTGTGTCAACCGATACTCGCGTACATATAAGGAGTATATACTTTCCGAGAAAACTATACGAGATATCAATATGAATCTAACGCCATTATTTAAGTTAAGGAAAAACCTTGTCCAAACACATCCATTGAATCTCTATAGTATATAAGAA